>JAVHYY010000943.1:0-72619 GCA_035221665.1 Okamejei kenojei | reverse complement strand
GGTTAAGGAGGTTTAGAGGGGTTTGCAGTGATTTACAAGGGTTTAAAGCTGGTTTATATGGGTCTAGATGGATTTAGAGGGGGGTTAGACGGATTTAGAGCAGTCTAAAATAGGTTTAAACATAGAAACATAGAAATTTGGTGCAGGAGTGGGTCATTCGGCCCTTCGAGCCTGCTCCGCCATTCGATATGCTCATGGCTGATCATCCAACTCAGTATCCCGTACCTGCCTTTTCTCCATACCCTCTAATCCCCTTAGCCACAAGGGCCACATCTAACTCCCTCTTAAGCCAATTAACTTGCCTCAACTACCCTCTGTGGCAGAGAGTTCCAGAGACTCGCCACTCTCTGCGTGAAAAAAGTCTTTCTCATCTCGGTTTAGATGGTGTTTTTTGGTGAACGGTAGAGGTCGTTTTAACGGTTTATTTAGAGGGGTTTTGAGGGATTTAGAGCGGATTTAGCGGCGGGGCTAGAGGATTTTACAGGTTTTTATTTAGAGGGTTTAGAGGATTTTACGTACGGCGGTTTACCCGCGGTTTTTGAGACGATTCGAGGAGGGTATAGCCCGGTTTTGAGGGTTTCAAGAAGGAAAAACATGAAAAGAAAATGGGGGATTTATAGCGGGTCTTGAGGGGTTTGGAGTGGTTTTAGAGGGGGGTTGGGTTTAGAGGGGTTTAGATTGGTTTAGCATGTATTCAGGGGCTATATGGGTTTAGACGGGGTTTTTAGAGGGCTTCCGATGGTTTAGTTTCGAGGGGTTTATAGGGGTTAAGAGTGATTATACAGTTGTTTAGACGGCGATGAGGGGTTTGGAGTGGTGTTTAGGGTGGGTCGGACGTGTTTATAGAGGATTTATAGGTGTTTCGCTGTGGTTTTAGATTTGATTTGGGGGGTATAGAGGGGTTTGTATTGGGTTGTGGATTAGATGGAGATACGAAGGTTATAGTGGGTATTGAGGGATTTATCGGGCGTTTAAAACAGATTAAGAGGGGTGTTTTGCGGTGTTTAGTCGGGGGGTTAGTGGGGGATAAATAGGCGGGGTTAGACGAGGTTTACAGGGATTTAGAGGTGATTAGAGAGGGTTTTTTAGATGGGTATGGGGATTGTGGGAGGGGAATTTATGGGGTTAAGAGGGTGGGTTTTTAGAGGGATTTTCAGATGGGTTTCAGAGTGGGTTAGGTTTGGAAGTGGTTTAGAAGTGGGTTTCGGATGGGTTTAGAGGCATTTATTGGGGGGTTTTAGGTGTATTAGCGGCTTTGCCGGGGGTTTAGAGGGGGGTTTAGAGGAGGTTCAGAAACGGTTTTTGAGTGTTCAGAGGAGTTAGTGGGGGCTTCGTAGGATTTACAGCGGGTAGAGATGGGTTTAGTGTGTTTTTTAGGGGGTTTTATAGAGGGGTTTTATAGGTTTGACAGGGAAGTTCGAGGGGTTTTTTTTGGAGGATGTTGCGAGGGGGGTATTATAGAGGGGGTTAGTTAGAGGGGTGATAGGCGGTTCGAACGGTTCTAGAATGGGTTTAGTGGGGTTTGATGACCTTAGATGGGTTATTTGGAGGTGTTGGTTAGAGGGTTTCAAGGGGTTTAGACGGATTTGAGGGGATTAGAGGGGTTTTAATGGAGGAGAGCTAGTGGGGTTTTAGTGGGTTCAGAAGAGGGTTTGGGGGGTGTGGTTTTTGTTTAAAGGGTGGGGTTCGGAGGGGTTGGTTAGGCGGGGTGGAGTGGGGGTTCGGAGGGGGCGGTTTAGAGGGGTTCAGAATGGGTTTATAGGTGTTTTGAGTGTGTTTTCGATAGGTGTTAGAGTTGATTTTGGGTGTATTTCGAGGGGGGTATGTTGGGTTTTGGTAATTGGACGCAGTTAGGAGGGGTTTTACTGGGTTTTGAGGGAGGGTTTTGAGGGGGTTTAATGGGTTAAGAAGAATTTGGCGGGGTTTAGGAGGGGTGTTAGAGGAGGTAAAAATCGGGGTGGTAGAAGTGGTTTTAGAGGGGTTCAGATTGTGGATTAGCGAGGGATTAGAGGGGTTCTGAGGGATGTAGAGGGGTTATAGTGGGGTTTTGTTTTGTTGTTATGGTGTGGTTTTTTGGGGTTTTATTGTTTTGGTTTAAGAGGGGTGTCGAGGGGTTTTTTTTAGAGGGTTTAGAAGTGGTTTTTTTTAGATGGTTTAGATATCCTTATATGGGTTTTAGAGGCTTTTAGAGGGGGTTTACACGCGGATTAGTTTAGAGTGGGTTTAGGTATGGTTTTTTTGGGGGGTTGATTGAAGAAGAGGGTGTTAGGGTGGGTTTCGAGGGTTTCGAGGGTTTCTTAGGGGGTTGAGAAGTTTTGAGAAGGGTTTTAGAGAGTTATAGGTGGTTTCGAGGGAGTTTAGCGTGGTTTAGAAGGTTTAGAGTGGTTTTTTAGAGGGATGTATATGGGGTTATAGCGGTTAATGGGGTAGAGTTCTTAAGGGGGGTTGAGAGGGGTTTGTATGGGGTATGGTGGCATTAGCTGGGGTTCGGCGTTATAGGGTTTAGAGGATTTGGAGGGGTTTTAGAGGCTTTATAGGGGTTTAGAGGAGGTTTAGAGTGGGTTTAGTGGGCTGGCTTTGGAAGGTTGTAGGTATTTTAGGGGGTTGAGCGGGGTTTAGAGGGGTTAGCGGGATTTAGCCTGTGTTATAGGGGTTTAGAATGGTTTGGGAGGGTTAGAGGGGATTCGACAGGTTTAGAGGGGTTTACAGTGGTTTACATGGGTTGGCAAGGTTGTTCAGCGGGGTTTTGGAGGGATGTTAGAGGGGGTTGTTATTACGGTTTTAGGAGGTGGCAATAGAGGGGTTCAGAGGGCTAGCCGGAGGGTTTTGGGTTTAGAGTGGTTTAGAATTGGTTTAGATGGGTTTAGATGTGTTTATAGGGGGTTTAGAGGCTTTTAGAGGAGGTTTGCATGGGTTCTAGAGGACGGTCTAGAGGGGCTTTAGAAAGGTTTTGAGGGATTGAGGGTTTAGGGGGGTTGGAGGGATTTATAGCGGGTTTGGAGGGGTTTAGAGTGATTTTGACGGGTTTGGGGTTTAGAGGGGTTTAGTGGGTTTAGAGGGTGTTTGTAGGGGGGTTTAGATGGTTTTAGAGGGGGGGTGTCTACAGGGGTTTAGAGGGGTTTGGGGAGTTTAGATGGGATTTTAGAACGGTTTTTGAGGGATTCAGAGGGGGTTTAGTGGTGTTTAGAGGGATTGAGAGTGGGTTTAGAGGGGTTTTAGGTTCTTTAGAGGAGTTCGAAAGGGTTTGGGAGGGAAGTCCAAGGGACTATAGTTGGGTTTTAGAGGGGTTGAGTGGATTTAGAGGTGATTATATGGTTTCGCTGTGTTTAGAGGTATGTAGAGGGCTTTTCGGGGTGTTTCGAGTGATTTAGCGCGGTTTTATGGAATGGGGTTGGTGAACTTTAGGGGGTTTTTTTACAGGTGGTTTAGTGGGCTCATAACGCTTAGAGGGGCTTTGGGGGGGATTTAGAGTGGGGCTTGGCTAGGAGGGATTTAGAGGGGCTTTAGAGGGGTTTACGGGGGTTTCGATGGTGTGTATGGAGTTTAGGGGGTTTTAAGAGGGGGCTTAGCAGGGGTTTAGAGGCGTTTTGTTGGGATTTAGAGAGGTTTAGTGTTGGTTTAGAGTGGTGTTGAGAGGTTTCTAGGATGGTTAGGGGGGATTAGAGGGTTTAGATAGGGTTTATAGGAGACTTTGAGGGATGTAAATGGTACTGAATGGAGGTTAAGCGCGGGTTGTTTTTGAGATGCTAGAGGGTTTTGGAGGGGTATTGGAGGGGAATTAGAGAGGGTTTAGAGGGGTTTAGGGGGATTAAGAGGGGGTTAGAGGGGCTAACAGTAGATTTTACAAAGGGCTAAAAGGTGGTTCAGAGGCGGTTAGAAGGGTTTTAGAGATGTCTGTTAGACAGGTTTAAGCGCGGTCTGAATGATGTTTAGAGGGGTTTGGTGAATATTAGGAAGGGTTTTGTACATAGGTTTAGAGCGTTCAGAGAGGTTTAGAGGGGCCTTAAACCGAATTTAGAAGCGGGTGTTTCGGTTTTAGAGGGGGCTGAGATGTGTTTGAGGAAATTAGTGCGGATTTTAAGTAATTTCGAGGGGATTTGGTGGGGTTTAGTTGGGTTGTTTAGGCGGGGTTTAGAAGTGGTCCTTAGCTGGGATGAGATTAGTTGGTGTTTACAGTGGATTTAACGGATTTAGAGGGGTTTAGAGGAGAGAGGGGTTTTCGAACGGTTTTGTGGGATTGAATAGAGGAATTAGGGGGGCTTCGCGGGATTTAGAGGTAGGGTTTGAAGGGTTTAGATTTGTTAAGAGGGGTTTGGGGTTCCGAGGGGTTTAGATGGGTTTAGAGGAGTAGTTAGAGGGGTTTAGTGGGGTTCTAGAAGGTGGTTGGAAGGTTTGAGCGGTCTGGACGGGGTACGGGTTTCGAGGGATTTGGTGAACTTTTAAAGGGCGGTTTTTTTTTTTTTTTTTTTTTTTAGAGGTTTTAAGGGTTTAGAGGGGGTTTTCACGGATTTAGAGCGGGTTTATTGGGGGGGTTACAGGGATTTAGTTGGGGTTCAAGGACAAGTTAGAGGGGATTTAGTGGCTTTCGTTGGATGAGAGGTTTAGAGTGGTTGGCAGACGTGGTTAGGGTTTACGGGGTTTAGATGGATTTAGACGAGTTTTAGATGTGTTTCGATGTGTTTATGGGGGTTTAGAGGGAGGTTTACAGGGGTTTAGAAGCGGTTTTGGGGAGGTTAGAGGTTGGCAGGGGTTGTTAGGGTGGAAGGTGTCTGGAGGGGTTTAGAGTCGTTCAAATGGTATGTTGAGGGAGTAATGGTTGGTTAACTTTAGAGGACAGCGGGATTTAGAGGGGGTTAGAGGGTCAGAGCGGGTTCCGAGGGGGTTAGCGGGGTTTTAAGAAATTTAGAGGGGTTTACTGGGGTTTAGTTGGGTTTAGGAGGGATGTAGAGGGGTTTCAGATGGGTTTTGGGTTAGAGCGGTGTTAGGAAAGTGGTTTAGATGGGTGTTAGCGCTGATTTATCGGTGTTCTGAGGGCTTTAGAGGGGGTTAAACAGGGAGGTTTAGATGGCTTGGGGGAGGTTAGAGGGGGTTTCGAGAACTTTTAGAGTGGTGGTTTTTAAATGGTTATTTGAGTGGGCTAGATGGATTTAAGGGGGGTTTGAAGGGCCCTAGTGGTTTAAAGGGTATTTAGACGGGATTAGGGGTGGTTTAAATGCGTTCTAGAGGGTTTATAGGGGTTAATAGGGGTTTTAGGTGGGTTTAGAGTTGATTTTGGAGGGGGGGGGAGCTTAGCGGGTGTTTGTATGGGGTTTTAGAGGCTTTAGATGGTGTTGTTAGAAGAGTTTTAGGCGGGCCCTATTAAGTGATTAGAGGGGGTTTCGTGGGGTTAATGGGTTTGGAGAAGTTTAGAGGGTTTAGCAGTGGGTTAATGGGCTTAGATGGTGTTATTAAGGGGGTTTTAGAGGGGCTACTGTGGGGCCATTACAGGGGTTTAGAGGGGGGTTTAAGTGAGGTCCGGGTTTTTAGAACGGTTTTGAGGGATTAGAGGGGGTATCATGGGGGGTTTTGGGATATTTAGAGCGGGGTTTAGACAGATTTGAGTGGTTTAGAGGTTTTTAGAGTGGTGTAAAGGGGTATAAGATGCGTTTAAATGGGGCCTGGTGGTGTTTAGTTGTGTTTAGAGGGAGTTTTTTAGGAGGGGTTTAGAGGGTTTAGATTTGTTTGTGAGGGTGGTTGAGAGGTATTTTTTAGAGGGACTAGAGGGCTATATAGGGGTTAATAGGTGGTTTCAGTTGGGTTTAAAGTTGGTTTAGGGGGGTTGGAGGGGTTTATATGGGGTTTTCGAGGCAGTTAGATGGGGTTTCGAAGTGCTTTTAGAGGATTTTTCAGTGATGTAAGAGGGGGCTTTAGTGGGTTTAGTGGGGTTTAGAGTTTTTTAGGGGTGGTTTAGAGGGGTTTGAATTGGGCTTAGAGGGCTAGGGGGTTAGGGGGAGTTTAGAGGGAGTTTTAGAGGATGTCTCGAGGGTTTGGAGGAATTCGGGGTTTAGTGGGGTTTTCAGATGGGATTCGAGGGCTTTAGAATGTTGTTGAGATGGGTTTGGAGGCGTTTGGAGGGGTTTTTTTTAGAAGTGTTTCGATGCGATTAGATATGTTTATTGGTGGGTTAGACGGTGTTAGTGGGGCCTTTACAGGAGTTTAGAGGGCATATACGAGAAGGTTGGGGTTTATACGATTTTGAGGGATTCAGAGGGGGGTTTTATGGGGTTTATATGGGCTTTAGTGCGGGTTTTAGAGGGTTTTCGAGGGCGTTTAGAGGGCGTTTTAGAGGGGATAGTTACCGGGGATAAGAGGCGTTTTTAAAGTGGGTTTAGATGCGTTTACATGGTTTAGCGGGTGTTTAGAGGGTTTAGAGGGATTTCGATTTGTTGAGTGTTGGTTTGGAAGGGTTTAGAGGGGGCTTGGAGGAGTTTAGAGGGGTTTAGTGGGGCGTTTCGTGGGGTTAGAAGGGTTTTTTACCAGTATTTTCATGGGTTTAGAGGCAGTTTTAGAGGGATATAAATGGTGTTTTTAGGGGGTATATTGGGGTTGTTTGATGGGGGGTTTAGAAATGTGATTGAGAGCGGTGGATGTTTTGTGTTTTAGAGGGATCTTGATGGGGTTCGAAGGGGTATAATGCATTGTGTGGGTTTTTTAGCGGAGTTTCGTGGGGTTAAGAGGGGTTTTAGAGGGGGGTTTAGAGGGGGGGTTTAGAGGATAGAGGGAGTTTCCATGAGTTTTAGAGGGATTCCGAGGGGTTTGCTGCAGTTTAGAGGGATTTAGTAGGGTTATAGAGGGTTTGTAGAGGGATATAAGAAGAGTTATTGGAGGGATGTAGAGGGTATATAGTGGTTTGAGGGTTAGAGGGGTTTAGAGGGTTTAGAGTGGGTTAGATGGGGTTTTAGCGAGGGTTTAGAGGGAGTTTTAAGGATTCATAGGGGTTTACTGCGGTTCAGTGGGCGATTAGAACGGTTTAGAGAGGTTTGGAGTGGTTTCGAGGGGTTTTGGTTTTAGAGGGTCTAGAGGGTGGTATGGGCGGGTATGGAGGAGGATTGAGGGTTTTCTGAGGGTGTTTCGAGGGCTTTGGGAGTTGTTTAGACTGTTTAGAAGGGGGCTCTTGGAGGGTTTGGATGGGGTTTTTGTTTAGTCGGCGTCGGTAATAGGGGTTTAGAACGGTTAGCAGTGGTTTTCGGGGGTTTTGACGGGCTTTTTAGAGAGGTTTAAGGGGAGATTGGGGTTTAGAATATTTTGAGGATTTCAGAGCGGGTTTAGAGGGAATTAAGAGCGTGTTTAGAGGAGTTTATAGGGGGGTTAAGATTTTTGGAGGGGGTTGTAGTGGGGCTCCGAGGGGTTTCGAGGGGAGTAGTAGATGGGTTTAGCGGGGGTGTTTAGAGGGGTGTATCGGGGTTTTATTTTTTATTTAGAGGTTGCTTGGAGTGTGTATAAATGTATAGAGTCTGCTGCGAGTGGTTTAGAGGGGTTTAGAAGGGTGTGCAGTAGTTTTCAGGGGTTTAGAGGGGGTTTTTGCAGGGGTTTTCGATGGATTTTTAGGCGTATATAGGGGTTTAGATGTTATTTGCGTTGAATTTAGGGGGGATTAGAAGGGATTAGATGGGGTTAAAGACAAGAGGGGGTTTGGCGGGTTTAGAGGGGGGGATTAGCGGGGTCTTAGAGGGGAATTGAGAGGGGGTTTAGAAGTGTTTTACTGGGGGGGTTTAGATGCGTTTAGGAGGTTTATATGTGTTTACGATTTACAGGGGGATTAACGGGGCTATAGAGGTGGGTTAGAGAGTTTAGATCGGTGTTTGTTTGTCGTATGGGTTAGAGCGGGGTTTCGAGGGGTTATAGGTAGTTTTTAGAAATTTAGAGGGTGTTTGTGGGGTTTAGACGGGTTTAGAGGGGTTCAGAGGGGCCAGAAGGGTTTTGAGAGAGGTTAGAGGGCGTTCAGAGAGGTTTCGATGGGTTTAGAAGTGTTTAGAAGGGTTCAGTGGGGGGTGCGTTAGGTGGTGCTTTAGCGGAATTACGTTGGACTAGGGGATTTAGAGGGGGTTCGGCGGGTCTAGAAGGGTTTAGAGAAGTTTCGAGGGTTGTAGAGGGGGTTAAGGGGGTTCAGAGTGGTTGTTAGAGGGGCTTGCGCGGTTTTTAGAGGGGTTGAGCGAGGATTAGAGGGGTTTAGATGTGTTTAGAGGTGTTTACAGTTGTTTAAAGGGGGGCTAGAGGAGTTTATCGTTTCGAGGGTTTAGATGTGTTTGAGGGGTGTTTACATGGGTTTACATGGATATGGGGAGGGATTTAGTAGGGTTTAGATGGATTTATATGGGTTTTTAAAGTGGTATAGAATGGATTTAGAAGGGTTTTAGAGGGTTTAGAATCGATTTCCGGGGGAGGTTTATAGCAGTTTGGGGGGGATATAGGTGTTTTAGTTGTTTAGAAGGGTTTAGAGGGGTTTAGAGGGGTTCTTGTGCCGGTGTTTCAAGTGGTTTCTTTAGCGGCGGCTAATTGAGGTTTAGGTGCGTTTCGTTGTTTATAGGTGGTTTAACGGGGGTTTAGAAGTGGGTTGTTGTGGATAAGTGGGGGCTAAGATGGGTATAGAGGGTTTTGGCGGGGTTTGTGTGAGGGGTTAGAGGGGGTTAGATGATGTCGAGGGATTAATAGGGAGTGTTTTAAGTGAGGTTAGGGGGTGTTTAGAAGGGGTTAGAGTGCTTTAGAGTGGTTTAGAGGGGCTTAGAGCGGTTTCGAGGGAAGTTGAAGAGTTTAGATGGTTTGGATGGGCTTTAGCGGGGTTTTATAGCGCCGTTCAGAGGGGGTTTTCGTGGGGTTTAGAAGGGTATTAGAGAGGTTTTTATGGGGGTTAGAGGGGTTGAGGGGTTTTCTGGTGAGCGGACGAGACGGGTTTGGAGTGGTTTAGGCGGTTTAGGACGGGTTTCGCGGGCGTATCGAGGAGTTGAGGATTTTCGGAGGGATCTTACCCGGCGTCTACGGTGCTTCTTACAGTGGTTTTCTGGAGTTTATAGGGGTTTAGAGGTGTTTCGGGGGCTTTGGAGGGGTTTTATTAGGGTTTAAAAGGGGGTTTAATACTCAACCAACATCTTAAAACCCAGGTTTTAGAATGGGGTTTTAGAGGGGTTTTATAGGCGTTTTTAGAGGGGTTTTGAAGTCGCTTGGGGGGTGGTTTATAGTGGTTTCTCGGGGGGGGTTAGTGGGTTTGAGGCGGGGGTCAGAGAGGATTGGCAGGGATTTAGAAACATAGAAAACATAGAAAATAGGTGCAGGAGGGAGGCCATTCGGCCCTTCGCGCTTGCACCCGCCATTCAATATGATTATGGCTGATCATCCGCTCATTATCCTATACCTGCCTTCTCTCACATCTAACTTCCTCTTAAATATAGACAATTAACTGGCCTCAACTACTTTCTGTGGCAGAGAATTCCACAGATTCACAACTCTCATCCCGGTCCTAATGACTTCCCCCTTACCGTTAAACTGTGACCCCCGTGTTCTGGACTTCCCCAACATCGGGAACAATCTTCATGCATCTACCTGTCCAACGCCTTAAGAATTTTGTAAGTTTCTATAAGATCACCCATCAATCTTCTAAATTCTAGCGAGTACAAGCCGAGTCTATCCAGGTTTTCTTCATATGAAAGTCCTGACATCCCAGGAGTCTGTCTGGTGAACCGATATCTATAATCCCTCGTGCGGCAAGATTGTCTTTACCTCACATTAAGAGAGCACAATACTCCAGGTGTAATCTCTCCAAAGGCCCTGTAAAACTGAAGTAGAACCTCCCTGCTCCTTTAGTCAAAACATTTTGCTATGAATGCTAATATATCATTCGCTTTCATCACTGCCTACTTTTTTCAATAACTGGTGTACCTTGACACCCAGGTCTCGTTGCATCTCCCCTTTTCCCTGCCACCATTCAGATATAGTCAGCTTTCCTGTTCTTACCACCAAGTGGATTAACCTCACATTTATCCACAATTATACTGCATCTGACCATGCATTTGCTAATCACCCAACCTATCCAAGTCACCTTGCAGCTTCCTAGCATCCTCCTCACAGCTAACACTGCCCCCCAGCTTCGCCAACTTGTCTCCGCAAACTTGGAGATGTTGCATTCAGTTCCCTCCTCCAAATCATTTTTATATATTGTAAATAGCCTGGGTCCGAGCACTGAGCCTTGCGGTACCCCACTAGTCACTGCCTGCCATTCTGAAAATTACCCGTTTACTCCTACCCTTTGCTTCCTGTCTGCCAGCCAGTTCCCTATCCACATCAATACTGAACGCCCAATACCGTGTGCTTTAAGTTTGCATATTAATCGCCCATGTGGGACATTGTCGAAAGCCTTCTGAAAGTCCAGATATAACGCATCCACTGGTTCTTCCTTATCCACTACTAGTTACATCCTCGAAAATGTCTATAAGATTCGTCAGACATGATTTACCTTTTATAAATCCATGCAGACTTTTCAATGATTTCACAACTTTGCAAATGTGCTGCTATCCCATCTTTAATAACTGACTCCAGCATTTTCCCCACTACAGATGTTAGACTAACTAGACTGTAATTTCTCTCTCCCTCCTTTTTATAAGGTGGGGTTTATAAACATGATAGATGATTACTGGGGTTTAGAGCGGTTTAGAGGGAGTTACAAGGGTTTACAGGTGGTTTGCAGGGGGTTTACAGGGGGATTTGAGTGGTTTAGAGTTGTTTACAGGGGGGTTGAAAGGGGTTTAGAGGAAATCATAGTGGTTTAGACGGGTTTAGATTGCTTTAGGGGCGTTTCGAGGTGTTTCAATGGGATTCGAGTGTTTTAGAAGTGTTTTAAGGGGATTTCGAGTGGTGTCGAGGGGTTTAGAATGGTTTAGAGAGGTCTCGTGGGGTCTCGGCGTCTGGAGGGGTTAAGAGGTTCCTGGAGGGGTTTAGAGGGGTTTTAGTGGGGTTTGGGTTTGGAGGAGTTATAGAGGGGCTTAGAATGATTTACGTGGTTTGCAAGAGGTTTAGAAGGGGGTTCGATGGATTCAGAGAGGCTTAGACGTGGTTTAGATTGTTTTAGATGCGTTTATAAGTGATTTGGAAAGGATTTAGAGGGAGTTAGGGTGGTTTACAGGGGTTTACAGGGGTTTCCCTGGGTATAGACGGGTTTACAGTGCTTTAGAGCGGTAAACAGTGGTTTAGAGGGGTTTAGAGGGGTTTACACGGGTTTAGATATAATCATAGCTTTTAGAGGTTGTTAGAGGGAGTTTACAGGGGTTTACAGGGGTTTACAGGGGTTTACAATTGTTTACAGGCGTGTACAAGTGGTTTAGAGGGGTTCGTAGTGGTTTAGAGGGGTTTCGAGTGGTTTAGAGGCGTTTCGAGGTGTTTCAGTGGGTTTAGATGGGTTTAGAGTGTTAATAAAGGGAAGTGTTGGGTTTAGAGGGGTTTCGAGAGGTTTGGAGGAGTTTACAGGGGTTTGGACGGGATTGGAGGGTTTAGGGGTTTTTGGTGGGGTTTTGAAATGTGTGGCCGGATTTGGATGGGTCTGGAGGTGTTTCGATGGGATTAGAGGGGTTTGGATGACTTTAGAGGGGTTTAGAGGCGGTGTAGAGGGCTTTGGAAGGGTTTAGAGGGGTTTTAGACGGGGCCCATGGGGTTTACAGGGGGTTTAGAGGGGTCAACGGTGGTGTAGAGCGGTTTTAAGGAGTTTAACGGGGTTCACTGTGGTTTAGAGAGAATTACAGGGTTTTAGAGGTGTTTAGAAGGAGTTAGAAGGGGTTTACAGGGGGTGTACAGTTGCTTAGAGGCGTTTACAAGATTCAGAGGGGATTACATGCGTTCCTGCGGGTTTAGATGGACGCAGCTTTTTACAGGGGGTTCAGAGGGATTTATAGTGGTTTAGAGGGGTTTTGAGTGGTTTAGAGGTGTTTTGAGGGGTTTCGAGTGGTTAAGAGGGATTTAGAAGCCTTTCGAGGGGTTTGGAGGGATTTCGAGGGGTTTCGAGGGGTTTAAAGATGTTTCGATTGGACTAGAGTGGATTGGATGGATTTCGAGGTGTTTCGGGGGGTTTGGAGGGGTTTGGAGGAGTCTGGAGGTGTTCAGAGGGGATTACAGGGGGTTGGAGTAGGTTGGAGGTGTTTGGGAGGATTTAGAGGGATTTGGAGGGATATGGTTTGGAGGGATTTAGAGTGGTTTGGAGGTTGGTTGGAGGGGTTTAAAGTAATTTAGAGGATTAGGATGGTTTGGAGGGTTTGAAGTGATTTAGAGGGCTTTGGAGGGGTTTTGAGTGAGATGTTTTGGAGTGGTTTAGAAGGGGTTAGATTATTTTCGATGGCTTTGTAGGGGTTTTGAGTATTTTAGATGCGTTTATAGGGGGGTTTAGAAGGGTTTGGGGGGGCTAGAGGGGCTTTAGTGGGGTTTACAGGTGTTTTACTGGGCGTTTAGAGGCGTTTACATGGTTTAGAGGGATTACAGGCGTTTAGGTGGGTTAGAGATGTTTACAGGGGGGTTAGATGGGTTTAGAAGGGTACATAGTGGTTTAGAGGGGTTTAGTGTGGTTAGAGGCCTTTCGATGTGTTTCAATGTGTTTCTAGAGGGGTTTGCAGGCGTTTGGGTGGATTTAGAGTGGTTTGGAGGGATTTGGAGAGGTTTAGAGGGGTTTTGATGGGTTTGTAGGGGTTTGTAGGGGTTTAGTGGGGTTAGTGGTGTTTAGAGTGCGTTTAGTGCTTTAGAGGTCTTCAGAGGGGGTTTAGAAGGGGTTCATAGTGTTTAGATTGGTCTAGATGGGGTTTAGAGGGAGTTTATAAGGGGTTTAGTTGGGTTAGAGGAATCCGGAGAGTATTTAGAATGGTTTAGAGGGCGTTTATGTGCGTTTAGACTCTGTTTAGAGGGGTTTAGATAGTTGTAGAGGGAGTTTAGAGTGTTTTTGATGCGTTTATAGGGGTGATTGGGGTTTGGAGGGGATTAGAGGGGGGAGCTGTGGGGCTTTAGAGGGGTTTAGATTAGTTTAGATGGATTTAAAGGGAGCTTTAGAGGGGTTTAAGGAAGTTTGGAGATGTGTGTGGGAATTTAGGGGGGTCCACAGGGGGTTTACAGTAGTGATTTATAGGGGGTTTAGAGGGATTTAGCTGGGTTTAGGTGGGGTTTAGAGGGGGTTATAGAGGGGTTTGGAGGGGTTTGGAGGGGGTCGGATGTGTTTTAGAGGTGATTAGTTGTGTTTGGAGGGGTTTAGATGGGTTTAGAGAGGTTAAGAGGGGTTTAGAGATGTTTGGGGGGTGGGGGGGTTAGGGGGTCTAAATGGGGTTTAGGTGGGTTTAAGGGGAGTTTATAAGATTTTAAATAGATTTAGAGGTAGTTTAGAGGTGTTTAGAAGAGATGTTGAGGGGTTTAGAGGGCTTTAGAGATGTTTGGGGTATTTAGGGAGTGTAGAGGGTGTTTAGTTCTTTAGAGGGGTTCAGATGAGTTTAGAATGGGTTTAGAGGGTTTAGATGGGTTTAGATGGGGTTTAGAGAGAGTTTAGAGGGTGTTTAGAGGGGTTAAAGGGGTTTATATGTGTGTAGATGGGCTTTAGAGTGGTTTAAATGGCGTTTAGGTGGTTTGAGAGGGGTTTAGAGGGGTTTAGAGGGGGTTTGGAGGATTTTAAAGGGATTTAGAGGGAGGTTAGAGGGGTTTAGCGGGTTATCGAGTAGGCATAGAATGTGCGGTTATAGGGGGCTTGGTGTTTAGAGGGGTTGGAGGGGGTTTGTTGGGCTGTAGATGGGTTTAAATGAGTTTAGAGGGTTTAGTGGGGTTTAGTGAGGTTTACAGGGGATTGGGGGTCAGTGCGGGGGTTTGAAGGGGTTTAGAAGTCCAGTGAATAGGCTTGTATTCACTGGAGTTTAGCAGGATGAGGGGATGATATAAACTTATACAATTACAAAAGGACTGGACTGGAATAAGTTGGTCGTAATTTAAGACTGAGGTGAGAAAAAAACCTTTTCACCCAGAGAGTTGTGAATGTATGCAATTCCCTGCCACAGAGGGCAGTGGAGGCAAAATCACTGGATGGATGTAAGCGAGAGTTAGATAGAGCTCTAGGGGCTAGTGCAGTCAAGGGATATGGGGAGAAGGCAGGCACGGGTTATTGATAGCGGACGATCAGCCATGATCACAATGAATGGCGGTGCTAGCTCGAAGGGCCGAATGGCCTCCTGCTGCACCTATTTTCTATGTTTCTATGTTTCTATGTATTTATATAGAAGGGTTTGGAGGAATTTGGAGGGGATTGGAAGGGCGCGGGGGTTATAACCATATAACCATATAACCATATAACAATTACAGCACGGAGACAGGCCCTCTGGGCCCTTCCAGTCCGTGCCGACCATTTGTTTTCCCCTAGTCCCATCTACCTGCACTCAGACCATACCCCTCCATTCCCTTCACGTCCATATACCTATCCACTTTACTTTTAAATGTTAAAATCGATCCTGCCTCCACCACCTCTGCTGGAAGCTCATTCCACACAGTCACCACCCTCTGAGTAAAGAAGTTCCCCCTCACGTTACCCCTAAACTTCTGTCCCTTAATTCTCATGTCATGCCCTCTTGTTTGAATCTTCCCTACCCTCAATGGGAAAAGCTTATCCACGTCAACTCTGTCTATCCCTTTCATCATTTTAAAGACCTCAATCAAGTCCCCCCTTAACCTTCTGCGCTCCAAAGAATAAAGACCTAACTTGTTCAACCTTTCTCTGTAACATAGTTGCTGGAACCCTGGCAACATTCTAGTAAATCTGCTCTGTACTCTCTCTATTTTGTTGACATCCGTCCCATAATTCGGCGACCAAAAGTGTACGCCATACTCCAGAATTGGTCTCACCAAAGCCTTGTACAATTTTAACATTACTCCCTGCTCCTATATTCAATGCTCTGATTTATAAAGGCCAGCACACCAAAGGCTTTCTTTACCACCCTATCTACATGCGATTCCACCTTCAGGGAACTATGCACAGTTATTCCTAGATCCCTCTGTTCCACAGCATTCCTCAATTCCCCACCATTTACCATGTACGTCCTATTTTGATTTGTCCTGCCAAGATGTAGCACTTCACACTTATCAGCATTAAACTCCATCTGCCATCTTTCAGCCCACTTTTCCAAATGGCCCAAATCTCTCTGTAGATTTTGAAAATCTACTTCATTATCCACAACACCACCTATCTTAGTATCATCTGCATACTTACTTATCCAATTTTCCACCCCATCATCCAGATCATTGATGTACATGACAAACAACAGTGGACCCAACACAGATCCCTGAGGCACCCCACTGGTCACCGGCTTCCAACCTGACAAACAGCCATCCACCATTACTCTCTGACATCTCCCATTCAGCCACTGTTGAATCCATCTTACTACTCCGCCATTAACACCCAAAGATTGAACCTTCTTAACCAACCTTCCATGGGGAACCTTGTCAAAGGCCTTACTAAAATCCATATAGACAACATCCACTGCTTTACCCTCATCAATTTCCCTAGTTACCGCTTCAAAAATTCAAGAAGGTTTGTCAAAACATGACCTTCCAGGCACAAATCCATGTTGACTGTTCCTGATCAGACCCTGTTTATCCAGATGCTTATATATATTATCTCTAAGTATCCTTTCCATTAATTTGCCCACCACTGACGTCAAACTAATAGGTCTATAATTGCTAGGTTTATTCTTTGAACCCTTTTTAAACAATGGAACAACATGCGCCGTACGCCAATCCTCCGGCACTATTCCCGTTTCTAATGACATTTGAAATATTTCTGTAATAGCTCCTGCTATTTCTACACTAACTTCCCTCAATGTCCTAGGGAATATCCTGTCAGGACCTGGAGACTTATCCACTTTTATATTTTTCAAAAGTGTCAGTACTTCCTCCTCTTTGAATCTCATAGTTTCCACAGCTACTCTACTCTTTCCCCTTAACTCACCGAGTTCAATATCCTTCTCCTTGGTGAATACCGAAGAAAAGAAATTGTTCAATATCTCCCCCATCTCTTTTGGCTCTGCAGATAGCTGTCCATTCTGGTTCTCTAATGGTCCAATTTTATCCCTCGTTATCCTTTTGCTATTAATATAGCTGTAGAAACCCTTTGGGTTTACTTTATCCTTTCTTGCCAAAGCAACCTCATATCTTCTTTTAGCCTTCCTAATTTATTTCTTAAGATTCTTTTTACATTCTTTATACTCCTCTAGCACCTCATTTACTCCATGCCTCCTATAATTATTGTAGATATCTCTCTTTTTTCGATCCCAGAATACATCTTTTCATCTAATCCCGCACCAGGGTACTTATTGAGTTACGTTGCTGAGATCAGCTACCCCTTTAAATAATCAAAGAATGGAGCCCATATTTGTTCAAAAAGTTCATATTTGTCCATTAGGACAAACCTAATTCTCTCCAAATGCAACGTATCCGACATTTCCACAGTCCACATTTTGATTGTGGGGGATAATGTTCCCTTCCAGTATTTTAATATTATTTTTTTTCCAATTATCAAACCGTAATTAAGAAAATGTCTTAGACATTGTTAATATTAAGCTTGAGTCAGGAACTCCTAATATTATTAGCTTTAGATCAGGGTCCAATTTAGTTTTAAGATCTTCAGAAATGAATTCAAAAATATCAGCCCAATAACTATTATGTTTTGTGCATGTTACAAAAGTATGCGCTGTTAGCTTCTAAATTCTGACATTTATCGCAGATAGAAGAAATGTTAGAATTATATTTAATTCCGTTTTAGCGTAGTTTAATCTATGTAATACTTTAAATTGTACCAAAATATGTCTGGCATTTAATGAGCATCGGTGTATGTGTTGTATACTTTGTTCTCAAGTGTCTTTCATTATAGATAGACCTATTTCATTTCCCCATATCTGCCGGTATCTCCCCATCCAATCTGACTGAGCTTGAGCTATTTTGCAAAGAATCATGGGCAAAAAATGTCCGTATCTAGATGTGCAAAGCTGGTAGAGACATAACCCAAAAGACTTGCAGCTGTAATTGCAGCGAAAGGTGGTTCTACAAAGTATTGACTCAGGGAGGCAGAATACTTTTGCACGCCACACTTATCAATTTTTATTTGTAATACAATTTGGAAACCATGTATCATTTTCTTCCACTTCACAATTATGCACCACTTTGTGTTGGCATATCACATAAAATCCCAATAAAATACATTTACGTTAGTGGTTCTAACGTGACAAAATGTGGAAAAGTTCAAGGGGTATGAAAACTTTTGCATGCCTCTGTATATGGTAAACAGTTGCGGCCCCAACACCGAGCATTGCGGCACTCCACTCGCCACTGCCTGTCATTCTGAAAATGACCCGTTCACTCCTACTCTTTGCTTCCGATCTGCTAACCAATGTTCTATCCATGTCAACACCCCACCCCCAATACCATGTGCTCTAATTTTAGTCACCAGTCTCCCGTGCGCTACCTTATCAAAAGTCTAGATACACTACATCCACTGGCACCCCTTCATCCATTTTACTTGTCACATCCTTTAATAATTCCAGAAGATTAATCATTAATCATCTTTTCAGCCCTTATTTCCCTTTGATAAATCCATGTTGACTTGCAGTAATCCTTTTACTGCTATCCAAATGCTCCATTATTACCTCTTTAATAAATGTCATCAGCATATTTTCCACCACCGAAGTCAGGCTAACTGGTCTGTATTTCCCCGTTTTCTCTCTCGCTCCTTTCTTGAAAAGTGGGATAACATTAGCTGTTCTGCAATCCACAGGAATTAATGCTGAATCTATTGAACATTGGAAATGATCACCAATGCGTCCACTATTTCTAGAGCCACTTCCCTGAGGATCCTGGGATGCAGACCATCAGGCCCAGGGGATTTATCATCCTTCAGTCCCATTAGCCTACCCAATACTATTTCTCGCCTAACGAAAATGTATTTCAGTTCCGCTACCCCCTTAGATCCTCTGTCCTGCAGTTCATCTGGAAGATTGTTTTTGTCTTCCTTAGTGAAGACAGTTCCGAAGTACCTATTGAACTATTCTGCTATTTCCTTGTTGCCCAAAATAATTGCACCCATGTCGGCCTTCAAGGGACCCACATTTGACTTTGCTACTCTTTTTCCCTTAACATATTAAAATAAGCTTTTACTGTCCTTCTTTATATTTCTGGCCAGCTTCCCTTCGTACTTCATCTTTTCAGCCCTTATTGCCCGTTTTGTTTTCTTCTGTTGTCTTATGAATACTTCCCAATCCTCTGGCTTCCGGCTAATCTTTGCTGTGTTATACATCTTTTCTTTTAGTTGTATTCTATTCCTAACTTCTCTTGTCAGCCACGCGCTCCTCCTACTCGCCTCAGAATCAATCTTGCTTAATGGAATGAAATGATCCTGCATCTCCCGGATTATGCCCAGATATTCCTGCCATTGCTGTTCCACCGTCATTCCTGCTAGCTTCCCTTTCCAGTCTACTTTGGCCAGCTCCCCTCTAACGCCTTCATAGCGCCCCTTTTTTCAACTGCATAACTGACACTTCCGAAGTAAGATTCTCCTTCTCAAATTGCAGATTAAAACTAATCATACTATAATCACTACCTCCAAACGGTTCCCTGACCTCGAGTTCTCTTATCATATCTGGTTGATTGGACAACACTAAATCCAGAATTGCCTTTTCTCAGGTCGGCTCCATTACAAGCTGATCTAAGAATCCATTTCGGAGGCATTCTACAAACTCTCTTTCTTTGGGTCCTGAACCGCCCTGATTTTCCCAGATAACTGCATATTGAAATCCCCCATCACCATAGTGGCATTACCTTTGTAACATGCCAGTTTTAACTCCTGCACCCTACATCCTGGCTACTATTTGGGGGTCTGTGGATAACACCAATTGCCTTTACATTTTCTCAACTCAAGCCACAGTGAATCTACCTCGTCAGTCCCTATGCCTTCCCTCGCAAGGGACTGAATTCCATTCCTCACCAGCAGAGCCCACCTGTCAGTGATTTCTCTATGATGTATAACCTTGAATATTACTTTCCCAGGCCTGATCCTCCAGCAGCCACGTCTCAGCAATCCCCACAATGGCATATGTACAACCTCTAACTGAGTCTCAAGCTCATCTACTTTACTTCTTATACTTCGCGCATTCATATACAATCGTTTTAATTCCTTATGCCTCTCACCTTTCACATCGATCCCTATTACACTTGGCATAACTCTCCTATCACTTCGTGAGCTTCCTTTCCCGTTAATTATGTGCTCATTCACCATCCATTTACTCTCTTTCCCTTTAACTCTGTCCTCGACTATCCCATTTTACAGCAAACACCCCTTATTCATTTTAAAACCACCCGTGCAGTAGTGGCAAACCTGCCTGCCAGAATGCTGCCCCCATCTGTTAAAATGCAATCCGTCCCTTTTGTACCCCCTTACTCTAAAACAGTTTCCCCTTACTCCAACACAGATCCCAGTGATCTAAGAATCTAAATCCCTGCCCCCGACACAAGTTCCTCAGCCACACATTCAGTTTCCGTGTCTCCCTGTTCCTGCTCTAGCCAGCACGAGGAACTGGAAGCAAGCATCACTTTTCGCACGAGTCTCGCAATATTCGCACAATGCTCGTAGTTTTCGCACCATGCGCCCACATTTCGCAGCAGGCTTGCACTTTTCGTACCAGGCTCTCTCTTTCCGTTGCAGGTTTAGAGGATTTTGGAGGGGTGGGGAGACTTAGAGGGGTTTGGAAAGTTTGGATGGGGTTTAGAGGGGCTTGGAGTGATTTAGAGGAATTTGAAGGGGTTTGAAGGGGTAGAGAGGGGGTGGTGGGGATTTGGGGGGGGGTGTTGGAGGGGTGTGGAGGGGTTTGGAGGGTTTTGTAGGGGTTTGGGGTGGGTTACTGGGGCTTAGAGTTGTTTACTCTACCGCTGCACCATTGTTTACTGGCGCCGTCCCCTAATTTCCCAGTTACTGGTGCCATTCCGTAAATCCCCATTTACTGGTGCTATTCCCTAAATCCCCATTCCTCCCCTAATTCACCATTTAATGCTGTGCCTTCCCTAATTCTAGGTGTGTGTAGGGGGGAGGGGTTAGAGGGCTTCGGATGGGCTTGGAGTGGTTTAGAGGGGCTTTAGAGGGTTGTGGAGGTGTTTAGATTGTGAGTCGAGAGGGTTTGGGTTTAGGGGGATCTAGAGGGGGTTTGCATGGATTTAAATGTGTTTAGAACGATTTACAGATGGTTTAGAGGGGGTTTAGAGGGGTTTACATGGGTTTACAAGGGTCTAGAAGTGTTTCGAAGGGTTTGGTTGGCTTAGGAGGGGTATCAAGTGATTTAGAGGTTTTGGCATTGGTTTAGCGGGGTTTCGAGGGGTTTGGAGGAATTTGGAGCAATTTGGAGGGATTTGTAGGGGTTTAGAGTGGGTTGGAGGGGTTTGGATGTGTTTAGAAATGTTTAGAGAGGTTTTGAGGGGTTTGGAGGGGTTACTGAGCTTAGAGTTGTTTAATCTACCGCTACGCCAGTGTTTACTGGCGCCCTCCCCTAATTTCCCATTTACTGGTACCATACCCTAAATGCCCATTTACTGGTGTCCTCCCCTAATTTACCATTTAATGCTGCGCTCCCCTAATTCCCCATTTATTTTTGCCCTCCCCTAATTCCTCATTTACTAAGGCTCGCTCTTTTCCTTCCAGGCTGGCAGCTTGTGCACCCGGCTCGTAGCTGTGGACGAGGTTCGCAGCTTTAGTAGCAGCTTCGCACTTTTCGCATCAAGCTCGCACATTTAGCAGCAGGCTCACACTTTTCGCACCAAGCTCGCAATGTTTGCGCCACGCTCGCAGTTTTCGCACCTGAATTGCAATTTTCGCACCAGACTCGCTCTTTTCGCAGCAGGTTCGCACTTTTCGCACCAGTTTCGCAATCTTCACACAAGGCTCACAGTTTTCGCACCGGCTCCCTCTCTTCGTAGCAGGCTCGCACTCTTTGCACCAGGCTTGCACTTTTCGCATCAGGATCGCACATTTCGCACCGGGCTCGCACTTTTTGCATCAGGATCGCAAGGTTCGTACCAGGCCCGCTTTTTCCGTTGCAGGTTTAGAGGGCTTTGGAGTGGTTTGGAGGGGTTTAGAGAGGTTTAGAGGGGTTAAGAGTGTTTGGATGGATTTAGAGGAGTTTAGATGTGTATAGAGAGGTTTACAGGGGGTCTATTGCGGTTTGAAGTAGTTTACAGGCGGATGTACAGTTTCTTAGAGGGGTTTAGAGGGGTTTAGATGGGGTTACAGGTGTTTAGAATGGTTTTGAGTGGTTTATAAGGGTATACAGTGGTTTGGCGGGATTTAGATGGGGTCACAGGGGGTTAGAGCGAATTACAGGGGTTTAGAGGTGTTTAGAGTGGTTTACAGCGGTTTAGAGGCATATTTCCGGGATTTAGAGGGGTCTAAAGTGGTTTAGAGGTTTCTTGAGGGATTGAAAGGGGTTTGGATTTAGAGGCGGTTTAGAGGGGTTTACTGGGTGGTTTAAAGTGGTTTATATGGGTTGAAAGGGGTTTAGAGGGGTTTCGAGTGGTTGAGTGATTTTGATGGGTTTACGGGCCTAAAAAGAGGTGTTTAGACGGGGTTTAGAATAATTTAATGGGGTTTAGAGGGGTTTAGAGGTTCCTAGAGGGGGTTTGAGGGGATATGGAGGGGTTTCGGAGGGATTTAGGGGGCGCTAGATGGGGTATAGAGTGGTTTAGAGGCGGGTTTAGAGGTGTTATATTGGTTTAGAGAGGCTTAGACGGGTTTAAGAGGGTTTATTGAAGGTTTAGAGGGGTTTAGATCGGTTATGAGGGGATTAGAAGGGTGTAGTGGGATCTAGATGGGTCAAGATGTGTCTAGAAGGGTTTAGAAGGGGTTTAGAGGGTTTTCGAGTGTTTAGAGGGGTTCAGAGGGGTTTAGGTTATGGAGGGCGTTTAGAGGAAATCAGTGGGGGTTTCGAGGGGTTAGCAGGGGTTTAGAGATAATTACAGGGTTTTAGAGGGGTTTAGATGGAGGGATAGGAGTTTACAGGCGTTTACAGAGATTTAGAGGCGTTTACCGTGTTTAGAGGGGATTACAGGCGTTTCCGGGGGTTTAGATGTGTTTACAGGTGTTTACAAGGGGTTTAGATGGGTTCACGGTGGTTCATTGTTGTTTAGAGGGTTTTAGAGTGGTTTAGAGGCGTTTCGAGGTGTTTTGATGGGTTTCGTGGGGTTTCGACGTGTTTTGAGGGGATCGGAATGGTTTCCAGGTATTTCGATGGGTTTAGGTTTTCGAAGGGTTTCGAGGTGTTTCGAGGTGTTTCGAGGAGCTTCGAGGGATTCAGAGGGATTTCGAGAGATACAATTTAGAATAGCAGCAGGCTCAAAAACACATTTTAACTTAAACATCCATCACAGTGACTCATACATATTCCTCACTCTGGTTGGAAGGTGAAATAAAGATAAAGTCCATTAAATCCTACGCAGTGATTTAGAGAGGTGTAGAGGGGTTTACAGGAGATTACATGGGGCGTTGAATGAATTACATGGGTTTAGAGGAGTTTAGAGGTGTGTAGAGGGGGTTTAGACGGATTTGGAGGGGTTTATAGGGGGGCTTAGAGGGGTTAGAGGAATTTGGAAGGGTTTAGAGTGGATTACAGTGCTTTAGAGTGTGGTTAGGGGGGTTTAGAGGAGGTTTAGAGTGCTTCAGAGTGGGCTTAGAGCGGATATAGAGGGGGTTTAGAGGGGTTTAGAGGGGTTTAGAGTGTTGAGAGCTGTTGGAGGGGTTCAGATGAGGTTAGAGGCGTTGAGAGGGGTTTAGAAAGGGTGTACTTTGTATTGTGTTGCTGTTGTATCCTGTGTAGGGGGGGGGCAGTATGAAGGCCAGGGCAGTGTACTGTTCTGGATGTCAGATGTGGGAGGTCAGGGAATCTGATAGCCCTCCAGACGTCCACATCTGCGCCAGGTGTGTTGAGATGGGGCTCCTAAAGGACTGTGTTAGGAACCTGGAGCTGCAGCTCGATGACCTCCGTCTCCTTAGGGAGAGTGAGGAGGTAATAGAGAGGAGCTACAGGGAGGTAGTCACTCCCAGACCACAGGAGGCAGACAAATGGGTCACGGTTAGGAAGGGCAAGGGGCAGAGGCAGGAGCTAGAGAGTACTCCTGTGACCGTACACCTGGAAAATAGGTACTCGGGTTTGAGTACGATTGGAGGGGACAGCCTAGCTGGGGGCACCAACAGCGGCCGGGCCTCCGGCACACAGACCGGCCCTGATGCTCAGAAGGGTAGCAAAAAGAGGAGGGCAATTGTAATAGGGGACTCTATAGTTAGGGGGTCGGATAGGCGATTCTGTAGACGCAGTCGGGAGACCCGGATGGTAGTTTGCCTCCCTGGTGCCAGGGTCTCGCATGTGCCAGAACGTGTACAAAAGATTCTGATAAGGGAGGGAGAGGAGCCTGATGGTGTGGTACACATAGGTACCAATGACATAGGCAGAAAAAGTGATGAGGTCCTGAAGGGAGAATTTAGGGAGTTGGGGGGAAAATTAAGGAGAAGGACCAAAAGGGTAACGATTTCAGGATTACTGCCTGTGCCGCGTGACAGTGGGAGTAGGAATGAAATGAGGTGGAGGATAAATGCATGGCTGAGGGACTGGTGCAGTGGGCAGGGATTCAAGTTTCTTGATCACTGGGACCTCTTTTGGGGAAGGCATGATCTGTACACAAAGGACGGGTTGCACATGAGCCCGTGGGGGACCAATGTCCTGGCAGGGAGATTTGCAAAGGCTACTGGGAAGACTTTAAACTAGAAAGGCTGGGGGGAGGGACTCGGGTAGAGGGGGCTAGGCGTCAGGGTGTGGGGCAAGAGGCAGAGAAGGGAAGCACTCGGATCCAAAATGTAGGCGAGAAAGATGAAAAAGATAATAGACCGAGAATAAGGGATGGTGGGTTTCTAAAATGTGTATATTTTAATGCTAGGAGCATTGTAAGTAAGGTGGACGAACTTAGAGCCTGGATTGACAACTGGAAATATGATGTTGTGGCAATCAGTGAAACATGGTTGCAGGAGGGCTGTGATTGGAAACTAAATATTCCAGGATTTCGTTGCTTCAGGTGTGATAGAATTGGAGGGACCAGAGGGGGAGGTGTTGCATTGCTTGTCAGAGAAGATATTACAGCAGTGCTTTGGCAGGATAGATTAGAGGGCTCGTCTAGAGAGGCTATTTGGGTGGAACTGAGAAGTGGGAACGGTGTAGCAACACTTTTAGGGGTGTATTATAGACCGCCAAATGGGGAGCGTGAATTGGAAGAGCAAATGTGTAAGGAGATAGCAGATATTAGTAGTAAGCACAAGGTAGTGATTGTGGGAGATTTCAATTTTCCGAAAATAGACTGGGAAACACATTCTGTAAATGGGATGGATGGTTTGGAGTTTGTAAAATGTGTGCAGGATAGTTTTTTGCAGCAGTACATAGAGGTATCGACCAGAGAAGGGGCAGTGCTGGACCTCCTGTTAGGAAATGAGGCAGGTCAGGTGACGGAGGTATGCGTTGGTGAGCACTTCGGGACCAGTGATCACAATACCATTAGTTTCAATATAATTATGGATAGAGTCAGAACTGGACCTAGGGTAGAGATTTTTGATTGGAGAAAGGCTAACTTTGAGGGAATGCGTAAGGATTTTAAAGGAGTGAATTGGGACACTTTGTTTCATGGGAAGGATGTAGAAGAGAAATGGAGGACATTTAAAGGGGAAATTGTAAGAGTACAGAATCTTTATGTCCCTGTTCGGTTGAAAGGAAATAGTAAAAATTGGAAAGAGCCATGGTTTTCAAGGGAAATTGGACACTTGTTTCGAAAAAAGAGAGATATCTACAATATTATAGGAGGCATGGAGTAAATGAGGTGCTAGAGGAGTATAAAGAATGTAAAACGAATCTTAAGAAATAAATTAGGAATGCTAAAAGAAGATATGAGGTTGCTTTGGCAAGAAAGGTGAAAGTAAACCCAAAGGGTTTCTACAGCTATATTAATAGCGAAAGGATAACGAGGGATAAAATTGGACCATTAGAGAACCAGAATGGACAGCTATCTGCAGAGCCAAAAGAGATGGGGGAGATATTGAACAATTTCTTTTCTTCGGTATTCACCAAGGAGAAGGATCCCTCCACCCCCCCACCACACAACGCTTCGTCCTCAGTCCACTCACCTGCCTTCCTCCGGCCACAACCCCCATCCTTGCCGCGTGTTCACCATCCCCCCGGACCTCCCCCTCTCCGACATCGAACGGTCTGTCCTCAGCAGAGGTCTCACCTTTGTCCCCCTCCGTCCCCACCTCAATGAGTTCCGCGCCCACCACGACTTGGAGCTCTTCTACCGTCGCCTCCGCCTCACAGCGTTCTTCCACGGGAAGAAGCCGTCGCCCCCCACTGATGATCCCTTTTCCTGTCTCCCACGTACCGCCTCCACTTGGACCCCCCCTCGTAGCATTCCGGCTGTAGAACTATTTATCCAGAGCTGCCGTCGGGACATCAACCGCCTCGACTTCTCCACCCCCTGTCTCACTCCAATCTCTCCAGCCCTGAACGTACTGCCATCGACTCACTCCGTAACAACCCAGACTGGGTTATCAAACCCGCCGACAAGGGAGGTGCCGTGGTAGTCTGGCGCGTCGATCTGTACAAACGGAGGCCGCGCGCCAACTCTCGGACACCTCCTCCTACTTACCCCTGGACCATGACCCCACTGACGAACACCAGGCCACCATCTCGAGCACCATAACCGACTTCATCAGCTCCGGCTCCCTACCCCCCCGAGCCTCCGACTTCATCGTTTCCCAGCCCCGCACGGCCCGATTTTACCTTCTCCACAAAATCCACAAACCCGACTGCCCTGGCAGACCCATTGTCTCTGCCTGTTCGTGCCCCACCGAACACATTTCCACATACCTTGACGCCATCCTATCCGCCTTTATTAAATCCCTCCCCACCTATGTTCAAGACACCTCAGACACTCTCCGTCGGCTCCGTGCATTCCATTCTCCAGGCCCCCATCCTCTCATCTTTACCATGGACGTCCAGTCACTCTACACCTCCATCTCCCACCAGGACGGTCTCAAAGCCCTCCGGTTCTTCCTCGACCAGAGGAGCAACCCATACCCGTCCACTGACACCCTCCTCCGCCTAGCAGAGTTGGTCCTCACCCTCAATAACTTCTCTTTTGATTCCTCCCATTTCCTCCAAACACAAGGCGTAGCTATGGGCACACGCATGGGCCCCAGCTACTCTTGCCTCTTTGTTGGGTACGTCAACAATCCTTGTTCTCGGCGTACCAGGGCCCCATCCCCGACCTCTACCTCCGTTACATCGACGACTGCTTTGGTGTCACCTCCTGCACCCACACACAACTGACTGACTTCATTCATTTCACCACCAACTTCCATCCGGCACTCAAATACACTTGGACCATTTCCGACACTTCCCTACCATTCCTTGACCTCACCATCTCTATTGCAGGTGATACGCTCCTGACCGACATCCACTACAAACCTACTGACTCCCACAGCTACCTGGACTACTCTTCCTCCCACCCTGCTTCCTGTAAGGACTCCATCCCCTATTCCCAATTCCTCCGTCTACGCCGCATCTGCTCCCAGGATGAGGTATTCCACACCAGGTCATCACAAATGGCCTCATTCTTCAGAGAACGGGGATTCCCCTCCCCCACTATTGATGAGGCTCGCACCAGGGTCTCCTCCATACCCCGCAACACTGCCCTCGCTCCCCATTCCCCCACTCGCAAACAGGGCAGAGTCCCCCTGGTCCTCACCTTTCACCCCACCAGCCAGCAAATACAACATATAGTCCTCCGCCAGTTTCGCCACCTCCAACGTGACCCCTCCACCCGCCACATCTTCCCATCTCCCCCCTGTCTGCCTTCCGCAAAGACCGCTCCCTCCGCAACTCCCTTGTCAATTCTTCCCTCCCCTCCCACTCTACCCCTTCCCCGGGCACTTTCCCTTGCAACCGCAAGAAATGCAACACTTGTCCCTTCACCTCCCCCCTCCACTCCTTTCAGGGACCCAAGCAGTCCTTCCAGGTCCGACAGAGGTTCACCTGCACCTCCTCCAACCTCATCTACTGCATCCGCTGCTCCAGATGCCAGATGATCTATATCGGTGAGACCAAGCGGAGTCTTGGCGATCGCTTCACCGCACACCTCCGCTCGGTCCGCAATAACCAACCCGACCTCCCGGTCGCTCAGCACTTCAACACCCCCTCCCATTCCACATCCGACCTCTCGGTCCTGGGCCTCCTCCACGGCCAGAGTGAGCAACACCGCAAGCTGGAGGAACAGCACCTCATATTCCGCTTGGGGAGTCTGCATCCTTTGGGCTTGAATATTGAATTTTCTCAATTCTGTTAACCCTTGCTGTCTCCTCCCCTTCCCACCTCTCCCTCAGCCCTCAGGCCCTGGCATTCCCTCTATCTCTATATCCCTCCCCCACCCCAGTCGCACCAGCTTCTCATTTTCACACCACAAACAGCTTAGAATGGCTTGTTCCCTTTATCACCGATACATTTTTGCATATCTTTCACTCATTGTTCCTTATCTCTCCACATCACCGTCTATATAACCATATAACCATATAACCATATAACAATTACAGCACGGAGACAGGCCCTCTCGGCCCTTCCAGTCCGTGCCGACCATTTGTTTTCCCCTAGTCCCATCTACCTGCACTCAGACCATACCCCTCCATTCCCTTCACGTCCATATACCTATCCACTTTACTTTTAAATGTTAAAATCGATCCTGCCTCCACCACCTCCGCTGGAAGCTCATTCCACACAACCACCACCCTCTGAGTCAAGAAGTTCCCCCTCACGTTACCCCTAAACTTCTGTCCCTTAATTCTCATGTCATGCCCTCTTGTTTGAATCTTCCCTACCCTCAATGGGAAAAGCTTATCCACGTCAACTCTGCCTATCCCTTTCATCATTTTAAAGACCTCAATCAAGTCCCCCCTTAACCTTCTGCGCTCCAAAGAATAAAGACCTAACTTGTTCAACCTTTCTCTGTAACATAGTTGCTGGAACCCTGGCAACATTCTAGTAAATCTCCTCTGTACTTTCTCTATTTTGTTGACATCCTTCCTATAACTAGGCGACCAAAATTGTACACCATACTCCAGAATTGGTCTTACCAATGCCTTGTACAATTTTAACATTACTTCCCTACTCCTATATTCAATGCTCTGATTTATAAAGGCTTTCTTTACCACCCTATCTACATGCGATTCCACCTTCAGGGAACTATGCACAGTTATTCCTAGAACCCTCTGTCCCACAGCATTCCTCAATTCCCTACCATTTACCATGTACGTCCTATTTTGATTTGTCCTGCCAAGATGTAGCACTTCACACTTATCTGCATTAAACTCCATCTGCCATCTTTCAGCCCACTTTTCCAAATGGCGCAAATCTCTCTGTAGACTTTGAGAATCTACTTCATTATCCACAATACCACCTATCTTAGTATCATCTGCATACTTACTTATCCAATTATCCACCCCATCATCCAGATCATTGATGTACATGACAAACAACAGTGGACCCAACACAGATCCCTGAGGCACCCCACTGGTCACCGGCTTCCAACCTGACAAACAGCCATCCACCATTACTCTCTGACATCTCCCATTCAGCCACTGTTGAATCCATCTTGCTACTCCGCCATTAACACCCAAAGATTGAACCTTCTGAACCAACCTTCCATGGGGAACCTTGTCAAAGGCCTTACTGAAATCCATATAGACAACATCCACTGCTTTACCCTCATCAATTTCCCTAGTTACCGCTTCAAAAAATTCAAGAAGGTTAGTCAAACATGACCTTCCAGGCACAAATCCATGTTGGACTGTTCCTGATCAGACCCTGTTTATCCAGATGCTTATATATATTATCTCTAAGTATCCTTTCCATTAATTTGCCCACCACTGACGTCAAACTAATAGGTCTATAATTGCTAGGTTTATTCTTTGAACCCTTTTTAAAACAATGGAACAACTTGCGCAGTACGCCAATCCTCCGGCACTATTCCCGTTTCTAATGACATTTGAAATATTTCTGTCATAGCTCCTGCTATTTCTACACTAACTTCCCTCAATGTCCTAGGGAATACCCTGTCAGGACCTGGAGACTTATTCACCTTTATATTTTTCAAAAGTGTCAGTACTTCCTCCTCTTTGAATCTCATAGTTTCCATAGCTACTCTACTTTTTTCCCTTACCTCACACAGTTCAATATCCTTCTCCTTGGTGAATACCGAAGAAAATAAATTGTTCAATATCTCCCCCATCTCTTTTGGCTCTGCAGATAGCTGTCCATTCTGGTTCTCTAATGGTCCAATTTTTATCCCTCGTTATCCTTTTGCTATTAATATAGCTGTAGAAAACCCTTTGGGATTTACTTTCACCTTTCTTGCCAAAGCAACCTCGTATCTTCTTTTAGCCTTCCTAATTTCTTTCTTAAGATTCTTTTTACATTCTTTATACCTCTAGCACCTCATTTACTCCATGCCTCCTATAATTCTTGTAGATATCTCTCTTTTTTTCGAAACAAGTGTCAATTTCCTTGAAAACCATGGCTCTTTCCAATTTTTACTATTTCCTTTCAACCTAACAGGGACATAAAGATTCTGTACTCTTACAATTTCCCCTTTAAATGTCCTCCATTTCTCTTCTACATCCTTCCCATGAAACAAGTGTCCCAATTCACTCCTTTAAAATCCTCACGCATTCCCTCAAAGTTAGCCTTTCTCCAATCAAAAATCTCCACTCTAGGTCCTGTTCTGACTCGCTCCATAATTATATTGAAACTAATGGTATTGTGATCACTGGTCCCGAAGTGCTCACCAACGCATACCTCCGTCACCTGTCCTGCCTCATTTCCTAACAGGAGGTCCAGCACTGCCCCTTCTCTGGTCGGTCCTCTATGTACTGCTGCAGAAAAACTATCGTGCACACATTTTACAAACTCCAAACCATCCAGCCCATTTACAGAATGTGTTTCCCAGTCTATTTTTGGGAAATTGAAATCTCCCACAATCACTACCTTGTGCTTGCTACTAATATCTGCTATCTCCTTACATATTTGCTCTTCCAATTCTCGCTCCCCATTTGGCGGTCTATAGTACACCCCTAAAAGTGTTGCTACACCGTTCCCACTTCTCAGTTCCACCCAAATAGCCTCCCTAGACGAACCCTCTAATCTATCCTGCCAAAGCACTGCTGTAATATCCTCTCTGACAAGCAATGCAAACACCTCCACCTCTGGTCCCTCCAATTCTATCACCCCGGAAGCAACGAAATCCTGGAATATTTAGTTTCCAATCACAGCCCTCCTGCAACCATGTTTCACTGATTGCCACAACATCATATTTCCAGGTGTCAATCCAGGCTCTAAGTTCATCCACCTTACTTACAATGCTCCTAGCATTAAAATATGCACATTTTATAAACCCACCATCCTTTATTCTCTGTCTATTATCTATTTCATCTTTCTCGCCTACATTTTGGGTCCGAGTACTTCCCTTCTCTGTCTCTTGCCCCACACCCTGTCTCGTATCCCCCTCTACCGGAGTCCCTCCCCCCAGCCTTTCTAGTTTAAAGTCTCTCCAGTAGCCTTTGCAAATCTCCCTGCCAGGATATTGGTCCCCTTCGGGTTCAAGTGCAACCCGTCCTCTGCGTACAGATCATGCCCTCCGCAAAAGGGGTCCCAGTGATCAAGAAACTTGAATCGCTGCCCACTGCACCAGTCCCTGAGCCACGCATTTAGCATCCACCTCATTTCATTCCTACTCTCACTGTCACGCGGCACAGGCAGTAATCCTGAAATCGTTACCCTTTTGGTCCTTATCTTTAACTTTCCCCCCAACTCCCTAAATTCTCCCTTCAGGGCCTCGTCACTTTTGCTGCCTATGTCATTGGTACCTATGTGTACCACAACATCAGGCTCCTCTCCCTCCCTTATCAGAATCTTTTGGACACGTTCTGACACATGCGAGACCCTGGCACCAGGGAGGCAAACTACCATCCGGGTCTCCCTGTGTGAAGATGTAGCACTTCACACTTATCAGCATTAAACTCCATCTGCCATCTTTCAGCCCACTTTTCCAAATGGCCCAAATCTCTCTGTAGACTTTGAGAATCTACTTCATTATCCACAATACCACCTATCTTAGTATCATCTGCATACTTACTTATCCAATTTTCCACCCCATCATCCAGATCATTGATGTACATGACAAACAACAGTGGACCCAACACAGATCCCTGAGGCACCCCACTGGTCACCGGCTTCCAACCTGACAAACAGCCATCCACCATTACTCTCTGACATCTCCCATTTAGCCACTGTTGAATCCATCTTGCTACTCCACATTAACACCCAAAGATTGAACCTTCTTAACCAACCTTCCAAGGGGAACCTTGTCAAAGGCCTTACTGAAATCCATATAGACAACATCCACTGCTTTACCCTCATCAATTTCCCTAGTTACCGCTTCAAAAATTCAAGAAGGTTTCTCAAACATGACCTTCCAGGCACAAATCCATGTTGACTGTTCCTGATCAGACCCTGTTTATCCAGATGCTTATATATATTATCTCTAAGTATCCTTTCCATTAATTTGCCCAACACTGACGTCAAGGGCGCATTGTTGTTTATAGGCTTATTTAAAATTGGCTTAGAAGGGTATTGAAGAGTTTGCAGTGGATTTCAGGGATTACAGCACGGAAACAGGCCTTCTCGGCCCTTCCAGTCCGTGCCGAAACATTTTTTTTTCCCCTTGTCCCATCTACCTGCACTCAGACCATACCCCTCCATTCCCTTCACGTCCATATACCTATCCACTTTACTCTTAAATGTTAAAATCGAGAATGCCTCCACCACTTCTGCTGGAAGGTCATTCCACAAAGCCACCACCCTCTGAGTAAAGAAGTTCCCCCTCACGTTACCCCGAAACTTCTGTCCCTTAATTCTCATGTCATGCCCTCTTGTTTGAATCTTCCCTACCCTCAATGGGAAAAACGTATCCACGTTAACTCTGTCTATCCCTTTCATCATTTTAAAGACTCAATCAAGTCCCCCCTTAACCTTCTGCGCTCCAAAGAATAAAGACCTAACTTGTTCAAACTTTCGCTGTAACATAGTTGCTGGAACCCTGGCAACATTCTAGTAAATCTCCTCTGTACTCTCTCTATTTTGTTGACATCCTTCCTATAACTAGGCGACCAAAATTGTACACCATACTCCAGAATTGGTCTTACCAATGCCTTGTACAATTTTAACATTACTTCCCTACTCCTATATTCAATGCTCTGATTTATAAAGGCCAGCACACCAAAGGCTTTCTTTACCACCCTATCTACATGCGATTCCACCTTCAGGGAACTATGCACAGTTATTCCTAGATCCCTCTGTTCCACAGCATTCCTCAATTCCCTACCATTTACCATGTACGTCCTATTTTGATTTGTCCTGCCAAGATGTAGCTAGCACTTCACACGTAACAGCATTAAACTCCATCTGCCATCTTTCAGCCCACTTTTCCAAATTACCCAAATCTCTCTGTAGACTTTGAAAATCTACTTCATTATCCACAACACCACCTATCTTAGTATCATCTGCACACTTACTTATCCAATTTTCCACCCCATCATCCAGATCATTGATGTACATGACAAACAACAGTGGACCCAACACAGATCCATGAGGCACCCCACTGGTCACTGGCTTCCAACCTGACAAACAGCCATCCACCATTACTCTCTGACATCTCCCATTCAGCCACTGTTGAATCCATCTTGCTACTCCGCCATTAACACCCAAATATTGAACCTTCTTAACCAACCTTCCATGGGGAACCTTGTCAAAGGCCTTACTGAAATCATATAGACAACATCCACTGCTTTACCCTCATCAATTTCCCTAGTTACCGCTTCAAAACAATTCAAGAAGGCTTTGTCAAACATGACCTTCCAGGCACAAATCCATGTTGACTGTTCCTGATCAGACCCTGTTTATCCAGATGCTTATATATATTATCTCTAAGTATCCTTTCCATGAAAATGGAAAAAAAAACAATGGAACAACTTGCGCAGTACGCCAATCCTCGGCACTATTCCCGTTTCTAATGACATTTGAAATATTTCTGTCATAGCTCCTGCTATTTCTACACTAACTTCCCCCAATATCCTGTCAGGACCTGGAGACTTATCCACTTTTATATTTTTCAAAAGTGTCAGTACTTCCTCCTCTTTGAATCTCATAATTTCCATAGCTACTCTACTTTTTCCCCTTAACTCACAGCGTTCAATATCCTTCTCCTTGGTGAATACCGAAGAAAATAAATTGTTCAATATCTCCCCCATCTATTTTGGCTCTGCCAGTTAGCTGTCCATTCTGGTTATCTAATGGTCCAATTTTATCCCTCGTTATCCTTTTGCTATTAATATAGCTGTAAAAACCCTTTGGGTTTACTTTCACCTTTCTTCCCAAAGCAACCTCATATCTTCTTTTAGCCTTCCTAATTACTTTCTCTGAAGATTCTTTTTACATTCTTTTATACTACTCTAGCACCTCATTTACTCCATGCCTCCTATAATTATTGTAGATATTTCTCTTTTTTTTCGAAAACAAGTGTCCAATTTCCCTTGAAAACCATGGCTCTTTCCAATTTTACTATTTCCTTTCAACCTAACAGGGACATAAAGATTCTGTACTCTTACAATTTCCCCTTTAAATGTCCTCCATTTCTCTTCTACATCCTTCACATGAAACAAAGAGTCCCAATTCACTCCTTTAAAATCCTTACGCATTCCTCAAAGTTAGCCCTTTCTCCAATCAAAAAATCTCCATCCTAGGTCCAGCTCTGACTCTCTCCATAATTATATTTGAAACTAATGGTATTGTGATCACTGGTCCCGAAGTGCTCACCAACGCATACCTCCGTCACCTGACCTGCCTCATTTCCTAACAGGAGGTCCAGCATGCCCCTTCTCTGGTCGATACCTCTATGTACTGCTGCAAAAAACTATCCTGCACACATTTTACAAACTCCAAAGCATCCAGCCCATTTACAGTATGTGTTTCCAGTCTATTTTTGGGAAATTGAAATCTCCCACAATCACTACCTTGTGCTTATACTATAATATCTGCTATCTCCTTACATATTTGCTCTTCCAATTCTCGCTCCCCATTTGGCGGTCTATAGTACACCCCTAAAAGTGTTTGCTACACCGTTCCCACTTCTCAGTTCCACCCAAATAGCCTCCTAGGCGAACCCTCTAAATCTATCCTGCCAAAGCACTGCTGTAATATCCTCTCTGACAAGCAATGCAAACACCTCCACCTCTGGTCCCACCAATTCTATCAGCCGGAAGCAACGAAATCTGGAATATTTAGTTTCGAATCACAGCCCTCCTGCAACCATGTTTCACTGATTGCCACAACATCATATTTCCAGGTGTCAATCCAGGCTCTAAGTTCATCCACCTTACTTACAATGCTTCCTAGCATTAAAATATGCACATTTTATAAAACCCACCATCCTTTATTCTCTGTCTATTATCTATTTCATCTATCTCCGCCTACATTTTGGGATCCGAGTGCTTCCCTTCTCTGTCTCTTGCCCCACACCCTGTCTCCTAGCCCCCCTCTACCCGAAGTCCCTCCCCCCAGCCTTTCTAGTTTAAAGTCTCTCCAGTAGCCTTTGCAAATCTCCCTGCCATGATATTGGTCCCCTTCGGGTTCAAGTGTGCAACCCGTCCTCTGCGTACAGATCATGCCTTTCGCAAAAGAGGTCCCCAGTGGTCAAGAAACTTGAATCGCTGCCCACTTGCACCAGTCCCTCAGCCACGCATTTAGCCTCCACCTCATTTCATTCTACTCTCACTGTCACGCGGCACAGGCAGTAATCATGAAATCGTTACCCTTTTGGTCCTTATCTTTAACTTTCCCCCCAACTCCCTAAATTCTCATCCCTTCAGGACCTCGTCACTTTTTCTGCCTATGTCATTGGTACCTATGTGTACCACAACATCCAGGCTCCTTTCCCTCCCTTATCAGAATCTTTTGGACACGTTCTGACACATGCGAGACCCGCACCAGGGAGGCAAACTACCATCCCCCCGGGTTCTCCCTGTGTGAAGATGTGTAGCACTTCACATTTATCAGCATTAAACTCCATCTGCCATCTTTCAGCCCACTTTTCCAAATGGCCCAAATCTCTCTGTAGACTTTGAGAATCTACTTCATTATCCACAATACCACCTATCTTAGTATTCATCTGCATACTTACTGATCCAATTTTCCACCCCATCATCCAGATCATTGATGTACATGACAAACAACAGTGGGACCCAACACAGATCCCTGAGGCGCCCACTGGTCACGGCTTCCAACCTGACAAACAGCCATCCACCATTACTCTCTGACATCTCCCATTCAGCCACTGTTGAATCCATCTTGCTACTCGCCATTAACACCCAAAGATTGAACCTTTCTTAACCAACCTTCCAAGGGGAACCTTGTCAAAGGCCTTACTGAAATCCATATAGACAACATCCACTACTTTACCCTCATCAATTTCCCTAGTTACCGCTTCAAAAAATTCAAGAAGGTTTGTCAAACATGACCTTCCAGGCACAAATCCATGTTGACTGTTCCTGATCAGACCCTGTTTATCCAGATGCTTATATATATTATCTCTAAGTATCCTTTCCATTAATTTGCCCAACACTGACGTCAAGGCGCATTGTTGTTCTATAGGCTTATTTAAATTGGCTTAGAAGGGTATTGAAGAGTTTGCAGTGGATTTCAGGGATTTAGTGGGAGTTTAGAGGGGTTTAGAGGGATTTCTACGCATGTTTATTGGTGTTTAGATGGTTTTAGAGTAAATTTAGGGGTGTTTAGAGGGGTTTATAAGGGATTTAGTGGCTTTATAGGGGCTTTAGTGGGGGGTTTGGAGGGGTTTGGAGAGGGTTTAGATGTAGTCTGAGGGATGTAGAGTGGATTTAGTGGGGTTTAGAGGGGATTTGAGGGGTTGCAGAGGGACTATATAAGGGTTTAGTTGGGTTTAGTTGGGATTAGAAAGGCTCAGAATCTTTAGAGGGGTTTAGAGCAGTTTAGCGGGTTTAGAGGGGTTTAGAGGGGTTTAGGGGAGTAGAGGGTTTAGATGCGTTTAGAGGGATTTGTAGCGGGTTTAGCGGGGTTTAAAAGGTATTAGAGGAGGTTAGAGGGACTTTGGAACGGTTGTGAGCGTTTGGGGGGACGGTTTAGCGGGGTTTAGTGCGACTTTGAGCGGGTTTAGAGTGGTTTAGAATAGTTTAGATGGTTTTAGAGGGGGTTTAGAGGAGCTCAGTGGTTAAAAGGGTATTTCGAGGGGATTAGATGGGCTTAAAGAGGTTAGGGGGTTTAGAGGGGTTTAACCATATAACCATATAACAATTACAGCACGGAAACAGGCCTTCTCGGCCCTTCCAGTCCGTGCCGAACATTTTTTTTCCCCTAGTCGCATCTACCTGCACTCAGACCATACCCCTCCATTCCCTTCACGTCCATATACCTATCCACTTTACTCTTAAATGTTAAAATCGAGAATGCCTCCACCACTTCTGCTGGAAGGTCATTCCACAAAGCCACCACCCTCTGAGTAAAGAAGTTCCCCCTCACGTTACCCCGAAACTTCTGTCCCTTAATTCTCATGAAATGCCCTCTTGTTTGAATCTTCCCTACCCTCAATGGGAAAAACGTATCCACGTTAACTCTGTCTATCCCTTTCATCATTTTAAAGACGTTAACTCTGTCTATCCCTTTCATCATTTCTTCAAGTCCCCCCTTAACCTTCTGCGCTCCAAAGAATAAAGACCTAACTTGTTCAACCTTTCGCTGTAACATAGTTGCTGGAACCCTGGCAACATTCTAGTAAATCTCCTCTGTACTCTCTCTATTTTGTTAACATCCTTCCTATAACTAGGCGACCAAAATTGTACACCATACTCCAGAATTGGTCTTACCAATGCCTTGTACAATTTTAACATTACTTCCCTACTCCTATATTCAATGCTCCGATTTATAAAGGCCAGCACACCAAAGGCTTTCTTTACCACCCTATCTACATGCGATTCCACCTTCAGGGAACTATGCACAGTTATTCCTAGATCCCTCTGTTCCACAGCATTCCTCAATTCCCTACCATTTACCATGTACGTCCTATTTTGATTTGTCCTGCCAAGATGTAGCTAGCACTTCACACTTAACAGCATTAAACTCCATCTGCCATCTTTCAGCCCACTTTTCCAAATTACCCAAATCTCTCTGTAGACTTTGAAAATCTACTTCATTATCCACAACACCACCCATCTTAGTATCATCTGCACACTTACTTATCCAATTTTCCACCCCATCATCCAGATCATTGATGTACATGACAAACAACAGTGGACCCAACACAAGATCCCTGAGGCACCCATCTGGTCACTGGCTTCCAACCTGACAAACAGCCATCCACCATTACTCTCTGAACATCTCCCATTTCAGCCACTGTTGAATCCATCTTGCTACTCCGCCATTAACACCCAAAAGATTGAACCTTCTTAACCAACTTCCATGGGGGAACCTTGTCAAAGGCCTTACTGCCCCAATCCATATAGACAACATCCACTGCTTTTACCTCATCAATTTCCCCTAGTTACCGCTTCAAACAATTCAAGAAGGTTTGTCAAACATGACCTTCCAGGCACAAATCCATGTTGACTGTTCCTGATCAGACCCTGTTTATCCAGATGCTTATATATATTATCTCGCTAGTATCCTTTCCATTAAATGGAAAAACAATGGAACAACTTGCGCAGTACGCAATCCTCCGGCACTATTCCGTTTCTAATGACATTTGAAATATTTCTGTCATAGCTCCTGCTATTTTCTACACTAACTTCCCCAAGTCCTAGGGAATATCCTGTCAGGACCTGGAGACTTATCCTCTTTTTATATTTTTCAACAGTGTCAGTACTTCCTCCTCTTTGAATCTCATAATTTCCATAGCTACTCTACTTTTCCCTTAACTCACAGAGTTCAATATCCTTCTCTTGGTGAATACCGAAGAAAATAAATTGTTCAATATCTCCCCCATCTATTTTGGCGCTGCCAGTTAGCTGTCCATTCTGGTTATCTAATGGTCCAATTTTATCCCTCGTTATCCTTTTGCTATTAATATAGCTGTAAAATAACCCTTTGGGTTTACTTTCACCTTCTTCCCAAAGAAACTCATCTATCTTCTTTTAGCCTTCCTAATTACTTTCTTAAGATTCATTTTACATTCAACTAAACTATACTACTCTACGCACCTCATTTACCTACTCCACCGAATCTACTCCATGCTCCTATGCCTCCTTAGATCACTATCTCTTTTTTCGTGTGTTATTTCAATTTACCCTTGAAAACCATGGTCTTTCCAATTTTACTATTTCCTTTCAACCTAACAGGGACATTAAAGATTATCGTGTACGCTTACTTACAATTTCCTGGGACCTTTAAATGTCCTCCATTCTCTTCTACATGTTTCCTTCAGTTCTTGCATGAGTACATGTCATCGGCCAAATCTGCAAGAATCCAATTCACTCCTTTAAAAAAGTGCGCATTAGGACACATCTTTGATAACCTTCTGTTGCCGGAGCCTTTGCCTTTTCCAATCAAAAATCTCACCTAGGTCCAGCTCTGACTTCTGCGTTTGTATATTTATATTGAGGTCCGTGAATTACTCTGGTGTGGAAAGTTCTATGCGGGGTGTTTGGACTGTTTACTCTGTCTTGTGCCCTCCGAAGTGCGGGAATATCACATTTGTGACAGAATAACGCACTTGCTGCGCGAATACCTCGTCACCTGACCTAGGGAGGGGGGCCTCATTTCCTAAACAGGAGGTCCAGTTTGGGATCTTTGCCCCTTCGCTGGTCGATACCTTTATGTACTGCTGCAAAAAACTATCCTGCACACATTGAGAGCGGGATTACAAACTCCAAAACCATCCAGCCCATTTACAGAATGTGTTTCCCAGTCTATTTTTGGAAAAGTGTGTAGTTGAAATCTTCTCAACACAATCACGTACATTGTGCTTATGCTGTACTAGAATATCTGCTGGGCATATCTCTGAAGGTTACATATTTGCTCTTCCAATTTTCGCTCACCATTTTTGGCGGTCTATAATACGCCCCTAAAATGTGTATTGCTATACACCGTTCCCACTTAGCTCGTTAGAGTTCCACCCAAATAGCCTTCCCTAGACGAGCCCTCTAATATTCTGCCAGGAACAAACCTAGCTGTAGCTGCTGTAATATCTTCTCTGACAAGCAATGCAACACCTCACCTCTGGTCCCTCCAATTCTATACTCACCTGAAGCAACGAAATCCTGGAATATTTAGTTTCGAATCACAGCCCTCCTGCAAAAAGCACCCATGTCACTGATTGCCACGAACCTAGCGGTGTAACATCATGCCAGGTGCCCATCAGGCTCCAAGTTCATCCACCTTACTTACAATGCTCTAGCATTAAAATATACAATTTTAGAAACCCAACCATCCCTTATTCTCTGTCTATTATCTTTCTCATCTTTCTCGCCTACATTTTGGATCCGAGTGCTTCCCTTTCTCTGCCTCTTTGCCCCACACCCTGACCCCTAGCCCCCATACCCGAGTCCCTCCCCCAGCCTTTCTAGTTTAAAGTCTCCCCAGTAGCCTTTGCAAATCTCCCTGCCAGGATATTAGTCCCCCTCGGGTTCAAGTGCAACCCGTCTTTTGTGTACAGATCATGCCTTCCCCAAATGAGGTCCCAGTGATCAAGGAACTTCAATCCCTGCCCACTGCACCAGTCCCTCAGCCACGCATTTATCCTCCAGCTCATTTCATTCCTACTCTCACTGTCACGCGGCACAGGCAGTAATCCTGAAATCGTTACCCTTTTGGTACTTCTCCTTAAGTTTCCCCCCAACTCCCTGAATTCTCCTCGTCACTTTTTCTGCCTATGTCATTGGTACCTATGTGTACCACAGCATCAGGCTCCTCTCCCTCCCTTATCAGAATCTTTTGGACACGTTCTGACACATGCGAGACGCTGGCACCAGGGAGGCAAACTACCATCCGGCTCTCCCGACTGCGTCCACAGAATCGCCTATGCGACCCCCTAACTATAGAGTCCCCTATTACAATTGCCCTCCTCTTTTTGCTACCCTTCTGAGCATCAGGGCCGGTCTCTGTGCCAGAGGCCCGGCCGCTGTTGCTGCCCCCAGCTAGGCTGTCCCCTCCAATCGTACTCAAACCCGAGTACCTATTTTCCAGGTGCACGGTCACAGGGGTACTCTCTAGCCCCTGCTTCTGCCCCTTTCCATTCCTAACTGTGACCCACTTAGATGAGTTGAGATGGGCTTAGACACTGTTTAGAGGAGGTTAGAGCGATTTAGAATTATTTAGAGGGGGTTTCGAGGGATTAGATGGGGTTAGAAATGTTCTAGAGGCATTGGGGGGATTTGGAATTAGTTTAGATGCGTTTGGAGGAGTATAGAGTGGTTTAGAAGTGGTTCAGATGGGTGAAGATGTGTGTATTGTGGGTATAGAGGGTTTTAGAAGGGCTTTACGGGTTTAGGGGGTTAATGGGTTTTATAGTGGCTTAGATGGGTGTAGACGGTGTTTAGAGGGGTTTAGAGGGATTTAGAATTATTTAGAGGTGGTTTTAGAGGGATTTAGATGTGGCTTTGAGGGGCTTAGAGGGGGTATAGGGAGGGGCTCTTAGAGGGGTTTAGAGGGATTTTATAGGAGGTTTATCGGGGATTAGATGGGTTTAGAGGTAATTTTTCGGTGGTATAGACGGGTTTATATGGGTTTTCGAGGGATTAGATTGGATTATAAGGGTTTTAGAGGCGTTTTTTGAGGGATTTAGAGATGGTTTGGTGGGGTTTTAAGAGGGGTTTCGAGGTGCTTAGAGGGGGTCTAGATTGTTTTAGAGGGGGTTTATAATGGGTTAGAGGGTTTAGAGAGGGTTTAGGAAAGTTTCTGAGGGATGTAGAGGGGATTTAGTGGGGTTTAGTAGGGATTAGAGCGACTTAGAATGTTTGGAGGGGTATGTGGGGGTTTAGATGTGTTTGTAGGGGTTTAGATGGGTCCAGTGGAGTTTAGAGAGGTTTAGAGGGGTTTATAGGTGGTTTAGATGGTTTTTAGGGGGGTTTAGATGGGTTTGGAGGGGTTTAGATAGGGTTTAGATGGGTTATGAGCGTTTTGTAGCAGTTTTAAACTGGGGTTTAGATGTGTTACAGGGGTTAGCGAGGTTTTCATGAATTCACAGGGGGTTTAGATGGGTTTAGAGTGGTTTAGTTGGTTTTAAAGGTGGTTTGGATGGGTTTAGAGAGAATTAGAATAGGTTTAGATGGAGGAGTATAGAGGGTTTAGAAGTGGTTAAGATTGGTTTAGAGGGGTTTTGGGGATGTTGGGTTTAGTACGGTTTTTTGAGGGATTCAGATTGGATATAATGGGGTTTGGAGTGATTGAGAGCTGGTTTACGGGGGCTTAGAGTGGTTTACAGGGGGTTTAGAGGGTATTTAAAAGGGATTAGAGGGGTTTAGAGGGTTTTAGATGGGTTTAGATGGGTGTAGAGGGTATCGAAAGGGATTTAGAATTTGTTTTACAGTCGTTTGTAGGGGGGGGGAATTAGAGTGGGTTTAGATGGGTGTAGATGCATTTATAGGAGGTTTATAGGGGGTTCCGATGGGTTTGCAGTTGATTTAGAGTGGTTTGGAGAGAGTTATATTGGGTTGAGAAGGATTAGATGGGGCTAGAAGGGTTTTGGAGGCGTTGTGTGCGATTTAGAAAGGGTTTAGTGGAGTTCAGATGGGGTTTAGATGGTTTATAGGGGGCGTTAGGGGGTTTAGAGGGGGTTATATAGGATTTGGAGGGGTTCTGAACGTTGTAGAGGGGATTTAGTGGAGTTTAGAGGGGATTAGAGGGGCTTTGAGTATTTAGAGGGGTTTTGAGGGGTGTGTGGGTGTTTAGAGCGGTTTAGAGGGGTTTACTGTGGTTTACAAGGGTTTATATGGGGGTTAGTGGGGGGTCACAGGGGGTTTAGATAGGTTTGAGGATTTTCAGAGGGGTTTTGATGGGTTTATAGGGGATCAGAGTGGTTTAGATGTGGTTTAGATGGGTTTAAAATGGATTAGAATGGGTTTACATGGATTTGGAAGGGTATAGAGGGGTTTGGAAGTAGTTCAGATGGGTTTAGATGTGTTGATAGGGGGTATAGAGGGTTTTTTGAGGGGCTTTACAGGGTTTTAGTTGGGCTTAGGTGAGTTTAGAGAGGGTTTAGAGTGTTTAGAGGGTTTTGGAAGGGTTAGAGAGGTTAGTGGGTTAAAGGGTATTCAGAGGGGATTAGGGGGGTTTTAGATGGGTTCAGATGGGTTCAGATTGGTTTAGATAATGTTTAGAGTGGTTTAGAGGATTTTTAGAGTTATTTTTCGTGGGGGGGTTAGAGAAGTTTCGAGGGGTTTTAGAGGGGTTCACTTGGCGTTTAGAGGGGTTTGGAGAGGTTTCGAAGCGGTTGCTGTCATTTCCATGGGTTTAGAGGTGGTTTAGAAGGGTTTAGATGGATTTGTAGGAGGTTTATATGGGTTTAGTTGGGCTTTGATGAGTTGATTTCGGGTTAGAGGGGTTGCTATGGGATTAGAGGGATTAGATGGGGTTAGAAGGGTTTTTTAGATGCGTTTTGATGGATTTAGAGGGCGTTTAGTGGGGTTAAGAGGGGATTCATGGACGTTTAGAGGGGTTAAGAGGGGGTTTATGGAGTTTAGAGGGGTTTAGAAGGGTTTTACTGCGGTTTAACAGGTGTGTATGGGTTTAGAGGGGTTTAGGGGATGTTAGAGGGGGTTTGAGTGGATTTAGATGAGTTTGATGAATTCAGAGGGGGTTTAAATTGGTTTAGAGGGGAGTCAGAGTGGTTTAGAGGTGGTTGAGGTGGGTGTAGAGGGGATAAGAATGGGTTTATGTGGGTTTGGAAGAGTATAGAGGGGTATAGATGTAATTCAGATGTAATGTGTTTATAGGGGGTATATAGGGTTTCAGAGGGGCTTTACAGGGGTTTAGTGGGGTGTAGGAGAGGTTAGGGAGGGTTTAGAGGGGTTTAGAGGGTTTACAGGTTGTTAGTGGGTTAAAGGGCTTGCTCTGTGTGTGATCATTTGGCATAGCTATTGTATATGCATTGCCATTACACTTATGGATTATTGTATTGCGTAGTGCAACAAGGTCATATTGTATTGTCATAATACTATGAAATAATATATCATGTAATAATGTTGGACCCCCTCGAAAACGAGGTTTATAGGGGGTTTAGATGGGTTTAGCGAGGTTAGAATGGGTTTAGATGGGTTTGGAGGAGTATAGAGTGATTTAAAAGTGGTTCAGATGTGTTTCTAGGGGTATAGAGGGTTTTAGAGGGAATATACCGGGGTTAGGGGATGTTGGGGTTTAGAACGGTTTTGAGGAATTCAGATGAGGTTTAATGGGCTTTAGAGGGATTTAGAGCGGGTTAAGATGGGTTTTGTTGTACAGAGGGGTTTAGAGTGGTTTAGATGGTACTTAAAAGGGATTGGTGGGGTTTAGAGTGTTTTAGAGGGGTTTAATGGGGTTAGACGTTGTTTAGAGGGGTTTAGAGGGGTTTAGAATGTTCTAGATGGGTTTATAACCATATAACCATATAACAATTACAGCACGGAAACAGGCCCTCTCGGCCCTTCCAGTCCGTGCCGACCATTTGTTTTCCCCTAGTCCCATCTACCTGCACTCAGACCATACCCCTCCATTCCCTTCACGTCCATATACCTATCCACTTACTCTTAAATGTTAAAATCGATCCTGCCTCCACCACTTCTGCTGGAAGCTGATTCCACACAGCCACCACCCTCAAGTTCCCCCTCACGTTACCCCGAAACCTCTGTCCCTTTAGATGGGTTTAGATGGATTTTTAGTGGTTTAGAGAGGGTTTGGATGGGTTTAGATGGATTTATAGGAGGTTTATAGGGGTTTCGTTTGTTTTAGAGTTGATTTTGGGAGGTTTGGAGGGGTCTATATGGGGTTTAGAGGGATTAGATGGGGCTAGAAATGTTTTGGAGGAGATTTGTGGGGTTTAGAGCGGGGTTTAGTGGGACTTAGAGGGGTTTATAGGGTGTTTAGATAGCAGAAGGGGTTTAGAGGGTGTTTATAGGGGTTTAGGCAGGGTTTATAGGGGTTCTGATGGTTGTAGTGGGGATTTAGTGGGGTTTAGAGGGGATTAGAGGGGCGTAGAGTGTTCAGAGAGATTTCGAGGGGTTTATGGACGTTTATGGATGTTTAGAGGGGTTTACTGTGGTTTACAGGGGATTATGTGGGTTTAGAGGGGTTTAGGGGATGTTAGAGGGGGTTATAGTGGATTTAGATGAGTTTGATGAATTCAGAGGGGGTTTAAATTGGTTTAGAGGGGACCAGAGTGGTTTAGAGGTGGTTGAAGTGGGTTTAGAGGGGATAAGAATGGGTTTATGTGGGTTTGGAAGAGTATAGAGGGGTTTAGAAGTAATTCAGATGGGGTTTAGATGAGTTTATAGGGGGTATCGAGGGTTTCAGAGGGGCTTTACAGGGGGTAGTAGGGTGTAGGTGAGGATAGAGAGGGTTTAAAGGGGTTTAGAGGGTTTAAAGGTTGTTAGTGGGTTAAAGGGCTTGCTCTGTGTTAAAGGGCTTGATCATTTGGCATAGCTATTGTATATGCAACAAGGTCATATTGTATTGTCATAATACTATGAAATAATATATCATGTAATAATGTTGGACCCCCTCGAAAACGAAGGGGTCCAACGTACCACTTAACGCACGATGTATGATAGGTGGTGTATGGTATTATGCATCAACATTATAACCATATAACAATTATGCTGAAACACATAACTTATTATTATTATTGGATATGTAAAGTCAATTAACAATTGTCATAAACTATAACAAGTGGGTATGGAGGGAGTTTGGGATTGGTGTGTGGTTAGGTGGGTCAATGAGAGCCTCTATGTATGTTATATCTTGTGCTGTATGTTGTATGTTGGACCCCCTCGAAAACGAGATGACTGTCCATCTCAAGGGGTTATCCATGAATAAACTTGTTTCAAACGTTTCAAAGGGTATTCAGAGGGGATTAGATGGGTTTAGAGGGGTTTTAGAAGGTGTTCAGATGGGTTTAGATTATGTTTAGAGGGTTTTATAGTTGTTTTAAGTGGGGGTTCATAGGAGGTTTCGAGGGGTTTTGAGTGGTCTACTGGGCGTTTAGGTGCCTTTAGGGGGGTTTAGGAGGGATTACAGTGATTTCCAGGGTTTAGGGGTGGTTTAGAGGTGTTTAGATAAATTTGTAGGACGTTTATAGTGGTTTAGATAGGCTTAGAGTTGATGTTGGGGTGTTTAGAGGGGTTTATATGGGCTTTAGAGGGATTAGATTTTTAAGGGTTTTAAAGCGTTTTGAGGGATTTGGAGGGCGTTTAGTGGGGTTTCGAGGGGTTTCGAAAGGTTAGGGGGTTTAGAGTTAGAGGTGTTCTGAGGAGCAGAGGGGATTTAGTGGGGTTTAGGAGGGTTAGAGGGGTTTTAGCGGTTTAGCTGTGTAGATGCGTTTAAGCGGGGTTTTTAGAGGCGTTTAGAGCGTTTAGAGGGTTTAGAGATGGGTTTAGTGCATCATGGGGTTTAGATGTGTGTAGAGGGGGTTAGAGGGTTTTAGGGGAGCTTAGAGGGGTGGGGTTTAGACGGGTTGACAGTGGTTTACAGGGGTTTAAATGGAGTTTTGAGTGGATTAGATGGGGTTTAAAGGGGTTTAGATGGGTTAGAATAGGTTTAGATGGGTTTGGAGTAGTATAGAGGGATTTAGAAGTGGTTCAGATGGGTTGAGATGTGTTTATAGGGGGTATAGAAGGTATTACAGGGGATTTACCGGGGGGTTAGAGGGGTTTACGGGAGTTTGGGGTTTAATATGGTTTAGAGAGATTCAGATGAGGTTTAATTGTGTTTAGAAGGATTTAGAGAGGGTTATGAGGGGCTTTGTGGTTCAGAGGTGTTTAGAGTGGGTTAGAAGTTACTTAAAGGGGATTAGAGGTCTTTGGGGGGTTTCAGAGGGGTTTAGATGGGGTTAGAGTGTGTTTAGAAAGGTTTAGCGGTATTTAGTTGGATTAGAGGGATTTAGAGGGGGCTAGGAGGGGTTTAGAGGGGTATAGGGGTCTTTAGAGTTGTTTTCAGTGGTTTAGAAGGGTTTCCAGTGATTTTCACGGGTTTAGAAATGGTTTAGAGGGGTTTTTACGAGGTGTATATGGGTTTAGATGGGTTTATAGTTGATTTAGTGGGTTGTAGAGGAGATTGGGGTTAGAAGGGTTTTGGAGGCATTTTGACTGATTTTGAGTGGGTTTGGTGGGGTAAGAGTGGTTTAGAGGGGGTATAGAGGGTTTGTAGAGTGTTTAGAGGTGTTGTAGAGGACATTTAGTGGATTAGAAGGGCTTAGAGGGTTTAGAGGAGTTTCAAGCGGTTTATAGGGGTTTAGAGGGGATTAGATATGTTTTGCGGTGTTTTGAGTGGTTTATGGGGGTTTAGAGGGCTCTAGAGGGGTTTACTGTGGTTCACATGGGAATAAATGGGGGTTAGAGGGGTTTACGGGGTTCAGAGGGGTTTACAGAGGGGTTAAATGGGGTTTAGAGGGGGTTAGAGGGTTTAGAGAGGTTTTGAGGAATTCAGAGGGTTTAGATGGTTTTGGAGAGGTTTGGATGGGTTTATTGGTGGTTTAGATGGGTTTAGAGGGATTCGAATTGGTTTAGATGGGCTTGGAGGAGTATAAAGGGGTTTAGACGTGGTTCAGATGGGTTTAGATGTGTGTATAAGGGGTATGGAGGGTGGTAGAGGGGCTTTACAGGGGTTAGAGGGATTAGGGGAGGTTGGGGTTTAGAACGGTTTTGAGGGATGCAGATGGGTTTAATTGGGTTTAGGGTGATTTAGAGCGCGTTTAGAGGGGTTTAGTGTGGTTTGGAGGGGCTCAGAAGTGGTTTAGAGTGATTTAGAGGGTATTTAGAGGGGACCTTGGGGGTTTAGAGGGTTTTATATTGTTTTCGCTGGGGTTAGAGGGTGTTTAAAGGGGTTTAGAGGGTTTTAGAGTTGTTTAGATGTCGTTTAGAGGGGCTTGGAGGGGTTTGGGTGGGTTTATATGGGGTTATGGGGCGTTTTGAGGGGTTTAGAGGGTTTCAGAATTGTTTGGAAGTGGTTTGGAGGATTTTAGTGGGGTTGAGAGACGTTTAGGTGGGTTTAGAAGTGGTTTAGTGGTTTAGATGGGATTAGATGATGTATAGGGGTTTTAGAGGGGTTTAGTGGTTTAAAGGGTATTTATAGGGGATTAGATGGGTTTAGAAAGGGGTAGGGGATTTAGAGAGGGTTGGATGGGCTTTGAGGTTGTTTAGAGTGGTTTCGATGGATTTAGAATTATTTATAGGGGTTTAGAAGGATTAGGTGGGGTTGGAAGTGATCTAGACGCGTTGTGAGCAATTTAGAATGCGTTTAGATGGGTATGGAGGAGTTTAGAATGGTTTAGAAGAGGTTCAGATTGGTGAATATGTGTTTATAGGACGGATAGAGGGTTTTAGAGAGGCTTTACCGGGTTTAGAGGGGTTTAGGGGAGGTTCGGGTTTAGGACGGTTCTGAAGGATTCAAAGGAGGTTTAATGGGTTTTGAGGGATTTAGAGTGGGTTTAGAGGGGTTTCGAGTGGTTTAGAAGGTGTTTAGATGGGTTTAGTTGGTTTTAGAGTTATTTAGTTATTTGAAGGTGTTTAAGGGATTTAGAAGTGGCGTTGAGGGGTTTAGAGGGGTATAGGTATCTTTAGAGGGGCTTAGAGGAGTTTAGATCGGTTTGCAGCGCATTTTTAAGGGATTTAGAGGGAGGTTAGAGGGGTTTAGAGTGATTTGTACGCATTTTTATTGGTGTTTAGATGGTTTTAGAGTAAATTTAGGGGGGTTTAGAGGGGTTTATAAGGGATTTAGAGGTTTTATAGGGGGTTTAGAGGGGGTTTAGAGGGGATTAGAGAGGGTTTAGATGTATTCTGAGAGATATATAGGGGGCTGAGTAGGGTTTAGAGGGGATTAGAGATGTTTCAGAGGGACTTTATAGGGATTTAGTGCGGTATAGTAGGGATTAGAAAGGCTCAGCATGTTTAGAGGGTTTTAGAGCAGTTTATAGGTTTTAGAGGGGTTTACAGGGGTTTAGAGGGGTTTAGGGGGGTTTAGATGGTTTAGATGCGTTTAGAGGGATTATAGGGGGTTTAGAGGGGTTTAAAAGGATTAGGGGAGGAGAGAGGGGCTTTAGAACGGTTTTGAGGGATTCTGGAGGGGACGGTTTACTGGGGTTTAGTGTGGTTTTGAGCGGGTTTAGAGTGGTTTAGAGTGCTTTAGATGGTTTTAGAGGGGGTTTAGAGGGGTTCAGTGGTTTAAAGGGTATTTCGATGGAATTAGATGGGCTTAAAGGGGTTAGGTGGTTTAGCGGAGTTTAGATGGGCTTAGACGGTGTTTGGAGGGGGTTAGAGGGATTTAGAATTATGTAGAGGGGGTTTCGAGGGACTAGATGAGGTTAGAAGGGTTCTAGAGGCGTTGTGAGGGATTTGGAATGAGTTTAGATGGGTTTGGAGTAATACAGAGTGGTTGAGAAGTGGTTCAGATGGGTGTAGATGTGTTTATAGTGGGTATAGAGTGTTTTTAGCGGGGGTTTTACCGGGTTTAGAGGGGTTTAGGGGAGGTTGGAGTTTCGAACGGTTCTGAAGGATTCAGAGGAGGATTAATGGGGTTTAGAGGGATTTAGAGGGACTGGGCGATTAGAGAGGTTTAGAACGGTGCAGAGGGGATTTAGAGTGGTTTGGATGGTTTTTAAGGGATTAGAGGGGTTAGTGGGTTTTAGAGTGGTTTAGATGGGAGTAGAGGGTGTTTAGAGGGGTATAGAGGGGGTTAGAAATGTTTAGAGGAGGTTTAGAGGGATTTTGATGTGGCTTTGAGGGGCTTAGAGAGGTGTAGATGTGTTTAGAGGGGTTTAGAGGGGTTTAGAAGGGATTACAGTGATTTTCAGGGATTTTGGGGGGGCTTAGAGGGGTTTAGAGGAATTTATAGGAAGTTTATTGTGGTTTAGATGGGTTTAGAGTTAATTTAGGGGGGTATAGAGGGGTTATATGGGGTTTCGAGTGATTAGATTTGATTAGAAGGGCTTTAGAGGCGTTTTGAGGGATTTAGAGAGGGTTTGGTGGAGTTTAGAGCGGTTTCGAGGTGTTTAGAGGGGGTCTAGAGGGTTTAGAAGGGGTTTAGATTGGGGTTAGAGGGGTTTAGAGAGGGTTTAGAAAGGGTCTGAGGGACGCAGAGGGGATTTAGTGGTGTTTAGAGGGGATTAGAGGGGCTTAGAATGTTTGGAGGGGTTTAGAGCAGTTCAGAGGTGTTTAGAGGGGTTTAGATGTGTTTGAAGGGGTTTAGAGGGGTTTAGTGGGGTTTAGAGGGGTTTAGAGTGGTTTATAGGCGGATTAGATGGTTTATAGGGGGTTAAGAGGGGGTTTAGAGGGGTTTAGATAGGGCTCAGAGGGGCTATGGGCGTTGTAGGAATTTAACGGGGGTTTAGAGTTGTTACAGAGGGTTTAGTTGGGTGTAAAGTTGTTTTAGATGGATTTAGAGAGGATTAGAATGGGTTTAGATCGAGGAGTATAGAGGGGATTAGAAGTGGTTCAGATTGGTTTAGATGTGTGTACAGGGGGTATAGAGGGTATAGGAGGGGTTACAGTGATTTACAGGGGTGGCTTAGAGGAGTTTAGATAGATTTATAGGACGTTTATAGTGGTTTAGATGGGCTTAGAGTTAATGTCGGGGTGTTTAGAGGGGTTTATATGGGCTTTAGAGGGATTATGTGGGGTTAGAAGGGTTTTAGATGCGTTTTGAGGGATTTCGATGAGCGTTTAGTGGGGTTTCGAGGGGTTTCGAGGGGTTTAGCGGGTTTAGAGGGGTCAGAGGGGTTCTTAAGGAAGTAGATGGGATTTAGTGGGGTTTAAGAGGAATTAGAGTGGTTTAGCGGGTTTAGAGGAGTGTAGATGCGTTTAGCGGGGTTTAGAGGCGTTTAGAGGGGTTTAGAGGGGTTTAGATGTGTTTAGTGCATCATGGGGTTTAGATGTATTTAGAGGGGTTTAGAAGGGTGTAGGGGAGCTTAGAGGGGTTTCGACGGGTTGACAGTAGTTTACAGGGGTTTAAGGGGAGTTTCGAGTGGATTCAATGTGGTTTAGAGGGGTTTAGATAGATTTAGAGGAGGTTTAGAGGGGTTTTGGGGGGTTTAAATGGGTTATAGTGGGTTTAGATGGGTTTGGAGGAGTATAGAGGGATTTAGAAGTGGTTCAGATGGGTTATGATGTGTTTATAGGGGGTATAGATGGATTTAGAGGGGATTTACCGGGGGGTTAGAGGGTTTTAGGGGAGTTTGGGGTTTAATACGGTTTTGAGAGATTCAGATGAGGTTTAATGGGGTTTAGAAGGATTTAGAGAGGGTTAAGAGGGGTTTTGTGGTTTAGAGGGGTTTAGAGTGGTTTAGAAGTTACTTAAATGGGAATAGAGGAGTTTGGAGGGTTTTAGATGGGTTTAGAAGGGGTTTAAAGGGGTTTAGAGGGATTTAGAGGAGGTTTATAGCGGTGTAGATGGGTTTAGAGTTGATTTAGGGGGTTTTAGAGGGGATTGGGGTTAGAAGGGCTGTAGAGGCATTTTGAGTGGGTTTGGTGGGGGTAAGAGGGGTTTAGAGGGGTTTAGAGGGTTTATAAAGTGTTTAAAGGGGTTCTGAGGTGTGTAGAGGGAATTTAGTAGGGGTTAGAGCTGATTAGAAGGGCTTAGAGTGTTTAGAGGGGTTTCGAGCGGTTTATAGGGGTTTAGATGTGTTAGGGGTGTTTTGAGTGGTTTATGGGGGTTTAGAGAGGTTTACTGTGGTTTACAGGGGTTTAGAGGGAGATTAGAGGGGTGTACGGGCGGTTCAGAGGGGGGTTAAATGGGGTTTAGAGGGGGTTAGATGGGTTAGAGAGGTTTTGAGGAATTCAGAGAGGGTTTAGATGGTTTTAGAGGGGTTTAGAGGGGTTTAGTGGTAGTTTAGATGGGTTTAGAGGGGATTTGAATGGGTTTAAATGGGTTGGAGGAGTATAAAGGGGTTGTGACGTGTTTCAGATCGGTTTAGATGAGTGTATAAGGGATATGGAGGGTGTTAGAGGGGCTTTACAGGGGTTATAGGGGTTTAGGAGAGGTTGGGGTTTAGAATGGTTTTGAGGGATTCAGATGTGGTTTAATGGGGTATAGAATGATTTAGAGCGGGTTTAGAGGGGTTTAGCGTTGGGGATCTGTGTGGTTTAGAGGGTTTTATATTGGTTTCGATGGGGTTAGAGTGTGTTTAGAGTGGTTTAGAGGGTTTTAGAGTTGTTTAGAAGTCGCTTAGAGTGGTTTGGATGGGTTTGGGGGGTTTATGTGTGGTTATGGGGCGTTTAGAGGGGCTTAGAGGGTTTCAGAATTGTTTGGAAGTGGTTTGGAGGGGTTTAGTGGGGTTGAGAGGGGTTTAGGTGGGTTTAGACGTGGTGTAGATGTTTTCAGATGCGTTTAGAGGGATTTATAGGGGGTTTAGAGGGGTTTAGTGGTTTAAAGGGTATTTAGATGGAATTAGATGGGTTTTAGAGGGGGCTAGGGGATTTAGCGAGGTTCGGATGGGCTTAGAGGGTGTTTCGAGTGGTTTAGGTGGATTTAGAGTTATTTAGAGGGCTTTAGAGGGATTGGGTGGTTAGAAATGATCTTGAGGCGTTGTGAGGGATTTAAAATGAGTTTAGATGGGTTTGGAGGGGTTTAGAAGTGGTTCAGATTGGTGAAAATATGTGTGTAGGACGTATAGAGGGTTTTAGAGAGGCTCTACCAGGTGTAGAGGGGTTTAGGGGAGTTTCTGGTTTAGGACGGTTCTGAAGGATTCAAAGGAGAGTTAATGGGGTTTTGAGGGATTTAGAGCGGGCTTAGAGGGGTTCGAGTGGTTTAGAGCGTGTTTAGAGGTGGTTTAAAAAGGGTTAAGTGGCTTTATAGGGGGTTTAGAGGTGGTTTAGAGAGGGTTTAGATGCATTCTGAGGGATGTAGAGTGGATTTAGTGGGATTTAGAGGGGATTAGAGGGGTTTCAGAGGGACTTTATAAGGATTTAGTGGGGTTTAGTGGGGATTAGAAAGGCTCAGAATCTTTAGAGGGGTTTGGAGCAGTTTAGAGGGTTTAGAGGGGTTTAGATGTGTTTAGAGGAGTTTAGAGGGGTTTAGGGGTGTTTAGTGGGTTTAGATGTGTTTAGAGGGATTTATAGGGGGTTTAAAGGGGATTATGAGACGTTAGATGAGCTTTAGAACGGCTGTAAGAAATTCGGGGGGGGGGTATTGGTGCTTAGTGCGATTTTGAGCGGGTTAAGAGTGGTTTGGAGTGGTTTAGAAAGTTTTATAGGGGGTTTAGAGGGGTTCAGTGGTTTAATGGGTACTTCGAGGGTATTAGATGGGCTTAAAGCTGCTAGGTGGTTTAGAGGGGTTTAGATGGGCTTAGACGGTGTTTAGAGGGGGTTAGAGGGATTTAGAATTAATTAGAGGGAGTTTCGAGGGATTAGACGGGATTACAAGGGTTCTAGAGGCGTTGTGAGGGAGTTGGAATGAGTTTAGATGGGTTTGGAGGAGTATAAAGTAGATTAGAAGTGGTTCATATGGGTTTTAGAGTTGTTTAGAAGTCGCTTAGAGTGGGTTTGGATGGGTTGGGGGTTTATATGTGGTTATGGGGCGTTTAGAGGTGCTTAGAGGTTCGTTGAGGGGTTGGTGGGATTTAAGACGTGGTGTAGATGTTTTCAGATGCTTAGGGGCATAGAGGGGTTTCAGAGTGGTTATGGAGTTCTTCGAGGTTTTTTGGATTTAGGAGGAGATAAAGTGGTTTGAAGAGGTTGGTGTTTTTTAGAGGGTTTTGGAATAGAGGGGCTTGTTTAAGGGGCATTATATAGGAGGGGGATTTAGAATTTAGAGTGGTTTAAGTTATTTAGAGAGGGTTTTAGATAGAGGGCTAGACCTAGAGGGAGGTTAAGTGCTTTATAGGGGGTTTAGAGGTGGATTTTAGAGAGGGTTTAGATGCATTCTGAGGGAGTATTATCGTGGATTTAGAGGGGATTAGTGGTTTCAGAGGGATTTAGGGGGGCTAGAAAGGAGAATCTTTAGAGGGGTTTGGAGCAGTTTAGAGGGATTAGAGGATTAGATAGAGGAGTTTAGAGGGGTTGTGTTTAGTGGGTTTAGAGGAGGGGATTTATAGGTTTAAAGGGATTAAAAGGGTTATGAGACCTTAGTTAGTACGGCTGTAGTGAGCGAGTTTTGAAGGGCGGTTAAAGAGTTGGTTTGGAGTGGTGTTAGAAAGAGGAAAGTTTAGGGGGTTTTTCAGTGGTTTAATCGAGGGTACTTCGATAGGTGGTTTTAGAGATTTAAATTAATTAGAAGGGGGGGGGGGGGGGGAGTCGAGGGATTAGACGGGATTACAATGGCTAGGCGTTTGTGAGGGAGTTGGAAATGAGGATAAAGCAACGTGTTTAGATGGGGGTTTAGAGAGTTGGGGTTTAGAATAATAAGGATTCAGAGGATAAAGACGGGATAATGGGGGTTCTAGAGGCGATTTGGAGTGGGTTTAGTGATGTTTAGAGTAGTTTAGGTTCAGAGAAGTGGTTAGAGTGGTTTTGGGTGGGTTTGGGCTTATATGTTTAGAGGGTGGGGGGCTTAGAGGGTGTAGATGGGTTTTAGAATAAATTAGAGGTGGTTTAGAGGGATTTAGATGTGGCTGTGAGTGGCTATAGAGGGTATAGGAGTTTAGAGGGGTTTAGAAAGTGAGTTTTACAGTGATTATCAGGATTCTGAGGGGGTTTAGAGGAGTGCAGAGGATTTGAAAAATATGATGCTTATTGGGGTTTAGATGGGTTTAGAGTTAATTTAGAGGCTCTACCCAGGTGTAGAGAGGTTATATAGGGTTTCGATGGATTAGATATTGGATTAGAATTGGTTTTTAGAGGCGTTTGAGGGATTTAGAGAGGGTTTTGGTGTGGGTCAAGATGGGGTACGAATGTGTTAGAGGGGGATTATAAGGTTTAGCGTGGGGGTGATTAGAATGTGTGTTAGATGGTTTTAGAGAGGGTTTAGAAGGGTTCTGAGGGTGTAGATTGATTTAGTGGGTTTTAGTGGGATTCGAGGGGCTTAGAATTGTGGATGGGGTTTAGACGGTTAGGGGGTTTATAGGGGTTTAGATGTGTTTTGGAGGGGTTTAGAGGGGTTATATAGAGTTTAGAGGGGTTTGGAAGGTTTATTATAGGGGGTTTAATGGTTTATTAGGGGTTTAGAGTGGGTTTATTAGTAAGGGGTTTATATTGTTTTTAGGTGCTGAGTGTTGTAGGGGTTTAACGGGGTTTAGAGTGGTTAAAGGGGGTTTAGAGAGGTTTTGAGGAATGCAGAGTTAGATGGTTTTTAGCGCGCTTTAGATGGGTTTAAAAAGGTGGTTTAGGGATGGCTTCAGGGAGGATTCGAATGGGTTTTTAGTTGGAGGACTATAGAGGGGTTTAGAAAGAGGTTCAGACTGGTTTAGATGTGGCGTACAGGGAGATATAGAGGGTTTTAGAGGGCTTTACATGGGGTTTGAGGGGTTTAGGGGATGTTGGGGTTTAGTACGGTTTTGAGGGAATCAGATTGACCTAATGGGGTTTGGAGTGATTGATAGTTTAGGGTGGTTTAGAGGGGGTTTTAGAGGTAAAAATTTTAAAAGGGATTAGAGGGTTTAGAGGGTTTTTTAGATGGGTTTAGATGGGTGTAGAAGGTATCTAGATGCATTTTATAAATGTTTTTTTACAGTCGTTTTTTAGGGATTTAGAGTGGGTTTAGATGGGTGTAGATGGAATTATAGGAGTTTATGGGGTGTTTCGATGGATTTAGAGTTGATTTAGAGGTTTTGGACTGGTTTTTTATTGGGTTTAGAAGTATTAGATGGGCTAGAAGTGTTTTGGAGGCGTATTTGTGCGATTTCATAGGTGGGTTTAGTGAGTTTAGAGGGTTTACAGGGTGTTTAGATGGTTTATAGGGAGTTTATAGGGGTTAGAGGAGTCGATGGGGTTTGGAGGGGTTTGAACGTTGTAGAGGGGATTTAGTGGGGTTTAGAGTGAAGAGAGGGCTTAGAGTGTATTTTAGAGGGCTTTTGAGGGGTGCATGGGTGTTTAGAGGGTTTAGATGGGGTTTACTGTGGTTTACAAGGGTTTATAGGGGGGTTAGTGGGGTTTAGAGTGGGTTTAGAGGGGTTTAGAGTTCATTCAGAAGAGGGGGTTTAGATTGGTTTTAAGAGGGGATCAGAGTGCTTTAAAGTGGTTTAGATGGATTAGAAAAGTTTTTTAGATGGTTTGAAAAGTATAGAGTGGCTGGATAAGTTCAAGATGTATTTGGTTCTTTAGAATGGGAATACTGAGTTTTGGATGTCTTGATAGTGGTTTCTAATACATGTTTTGTAGAGTTATTTTACGGGGTTTTATTTGGGGTTTATGTGAGTTTAGATAGGTTTAGAAAGATTTAGAGGGTTTTAGAGGGTTTTAGAGGGGTTTAGAGTGGGAGTGGGTTTAAAAGGTATTCAGAGGGATCAGCAGGATTTTTTAGATGGGTTCAGGTGGGTTAGATTGGTTTTAGATAATGTTTAGAGTGTTAAGAGTGTTTTAAGAGTTGTTTTTTCGTGGGTGTTTAGAGGAGTTTCTTGGGTTAGGGGTTTGGGGGTTTACTTTGTCGTTTATGGAGGGTTTTAGGAGGGTGTTTAGAAGCGGTTACAGTGATTTCCATGGTTTTAGAGGTGCTTTAGAGGGTTTAGAGGTGGTAATTAGAGGTGTTTAGATGGATTTGTAGAGGTATTAGGGTTTTAGATGGGCTTAGATGAGTTTAATTTAGGGGGGGTTTAGAGGGGTTACTATGGAGTTAGAGGGATTAGATGGGTTAGAAGGTTTTAGATGCGTTTTGATGGATGTAAGGGCGTTTAGGTGGGGTTAAGAGGGTTTAGAGGGATGTAGAAGGGATTTGAGTGGGTTTACTGCTGATTAGAGGGGTTTAGCGGGTTTTAGAGGTGTTTAGGAGGGTTGGAAGTGTCCAGAGGGTTTAGAGGGGTTTGGATGTGTCAGAGGTTGTTTTAGAGGGGTTATGGCGGTTAGAGGGGTTTAGAGATTTTGACAGTGATTTACAGGGGGTTTTTTAAAGGGGTTAGAGTGGGTTCGATGGTGTTTAGGGGATTTAGAGGAGGTAGAGGGGTTTAGATGGGTTTAGAGAGGTTATAATGTGCTTAGATAGGTTTGGATGAGTATAGAGGGATTTAAACGTGGTTCAGATGTGTTTTTATAGGGGTGTAGAGGTTTTTAGAGGGATTTGCCCGGGTTTAGATGGGTTTTTAGGAGAGCGGTTGCGGTGTAGTAACTGTTTTGAGGAATTCAGTTGAGGTTTAATGGGTTTAGAGGATTTAGAGCGGGTTCAGAGGGTTTTTGAGTTTACAGTGGGGATTTAGAGTGGTTTAGAAGGTACTTAAAAGAATTAGAGGGGTTAGAGGGTTTTAGAGGGGTTGCATGGGGTTCGACGTTGTTTTAGAGGGGTTTAGAGGTGGTTTAGAGTGTTTTTAGATGGGTTTAGATGGGTATACAGTGTATCTAGAGGCGGTTACAATGGTTTCCAGTCGTTTTTAGGGATTAGAGAAGGTCTAAGATTGTGTAATGATTATATACGAGGTGTATAGGGTTTTCGATAAGTTGATTTAGGGGGTTGGAGGGGTTCATACGGGTTTAGAGGGATTTGATTGGACAAAAGGTTTTGGCGGCGTTTTTTGCCATTTAGAGCGGGTTTAGTGGGTTTAGAATGGGTTAGAATGTTTTATAGGGATAGATGGGGTTTAGAGGGGTTTTATATAGGGTTTAGAGTGGTTGCTCTGGGGTTGTAAAAGGGATTTAGTGGGTTTAAAAGGGTGTTAGTGGGTTTTAAAGGGGTTTTAAGGGGGTTTAAGTGGGTTTCGAAGGGTTTAGAGGGGTTATAGACGGATTTAGGAGGAGGTTTAGAGGTATTTATTGGGTTTTACAGCTGGCTAGGATGGGCTTAGTGTGGTCTAGAGAAGGGTTTAGAGTGATTTATAGGAGGTTTATAGGGTTTTAGATGGGTTTAGAGTAGATTGCGTTTACAAGGGTTTTTGACTGCATTAGTCGCTTAGAGGGGTTTAGAAGGGTTTATAGATGTTTTATCAGAGGTTTTTTCTGATGAAGGGGATTTAGTTGGGTTCAGAGGGATTATAGGGGCTGAGAGGGGTTTAGAGGGGGTTTCGTAGAACGGATAGATGGGATTAATAGGTTTTTTAGAGTGGCGGTTTTAGAGGGGTTGAGGGGGGGGGGTTAAGCGTTTAGAGTGGTATATACAGTTGTTTACAGGGGGTTTAAATGTGGTTTTAGAGGGTTTAAATGGGGTTTAGAGAGGTATATGAAGAATTCAGATGGGGTTTAAATGGGTTTCGAGGCGCATAGAGGGGTTTAGACGTGGTTCAGATGGGTTTTCGATGTGTATAAAGGGTTTTAGAGGGATTTAACTGGGGTTTTGGAGGGTTTAAGGTGAGGTTGGGATTTGGAACGGTTTTGAGGGATTCAGATGGGGTTTAATTGAAGATTTAGACTGATTTAGAGCGGTTTGGAGGTGTTAATAGCGGTTTTAAAAGGGCTTACAGGGGGTTTGGTGTGGCTTAGAGAGATTTTTTAGAGGGACTTAGAGCGGTTGAGTGGGTTGTCAGATGGTTTAGATGTGTTAGATGTGTTTAATGGGGTTTTAGATGGTTTAGAGTTTGTTTAGAAGTTGTTTAGGGGTTTAGGGGGCTCGGGAGTGGTTTATAGGCGTTTCTGGGGCGTATTAGAGGGCTGAGATGGTGTTAGTGATGTTTAGAAAGCGGTTTAGGAGGGGTTTATAGTGTGGTTTAAGACGGTTTTAGCTGAGTTAGATGTGATTTAGATGGGGTTTAGAAAATGCGATTTTAGAATGAATTTAGTGGCGGTTTTAGAGGGTTTCTAATGGGTTATGGTGGTTAGAGGCGCTTTAGAATGGTTTGTGGGGGTTCAGGGGGTGCTTAGTTGGGTTTTAGATGGATTTAGAGTGGGTTTAGAGTGGTTTAGTGGACTAGAGGTTTTTAGTGGGGGTTTAGAGGGGTTTAGAGTGGTTTAAATGGCATTTAGAGGGATTAGATTGGTTTTAGATGGTGTTATGGTGCGTAGAGGTGTTTAGAGTGCGTTAACAGGGGTAGAGGATTTCTAGTTTATTTATTGGGGGTTTGAATTGACTACATGGATTTTAGAATGGTTTCTAGAGGCGTTTTCAGGTGATTTAGAGTGGTTTAATGGGGTTATGGGAGGTTGGGGTTTTAAAGCGGTTTTGAGGATTCACAATAAGTTTGATGGGTTTTATGATGGATGTAGAGCGGGTTTAGATGGGTTTTTAATGGTGTTTAGAGCGTTTGTAGGGTTTTATATTTATTAGATGGCTTAGGGGTGTATACTGTTATAGTGGTGCTGCGAGTGGTTTAGAGGCTTAGAAGGGTTTGCAGTGGTTTTCAGGGGGTTTATAGGGGTTTACAGGGGTTTAGGAGGGAATTATAGGAGTTTAGATGTGGTTAGAGTTGATTTAGGGGGGTTTAGAGGGATTAGATGAGAGGGGGGGGGGGGGGGGGGGGGGGGGAGAAGTCTAGAGGAGGTATGGCGTGGTTTGTGAGGATGAGAGAGGATTAGAGGGGGCTTAGAGGTTTAGAAGGGTTTTAGAGGGATTTACGATTTATACAGGGGTTAAAAGAGTTTAGAGGTGATTAGACGAGTTTAGAGCGGTTTAGTATGGGTTTAGTGCGGGTTAGAGGGTTATAGGGTTATTATGAGAAATTAATGGTGATTCGTTGGGTTTTAGGACGGGTTTAGAGGGGTTGCGAGGGCCCAGAGGGGTATTGAAGAGAGGATAGTAATGGCGTTCAAAGAGATGTCGATGGGTTTAGAAGTGGTTTATAGGGTTTTTAGTGTGGGTTAGGGTGTGCTTAGCGAGTTTAGGTGGAATAATGGTGGCTGTGTGGAAAGAGCTTCCAGCAGAAAGTGGTGGAGGCAGATCGATTATTTAACATTTAAGACTAAAGTGGATAGTAATATGGACGGAAGGGAATGGCGGGTATGGTCTGAGTGCAGTAGATGGGAACTAGGGGAAAACAAATGGTCGGCACGGACTGGAAGGGCCGAGAAGGGCCTGTTTCCGTCTGTAATTGTTATATGGGTTATATGGTTAATAGGGGATTTAGAGAGGGTTAGAGGGGACTAGAAGAAGTGGTTAAATGAAGTTTAGAGAGGTGTAGAGGGTTTTAGGGCGTTCAATGGCTGTAGACGGGCTGTGAGCGGTTTAGAGGGCTTGAGCGAGGACTAGAGGGGTTTTAGATGTGTGTTAGAGGTACAGTGGTTTAAAGGGGCTAGAGGAGTTTATGTTTCGAAGGGTTTAGAATGGCTTTGAGGGTTTACATAGGGTTTACATGATATAGAGGGGGCTCAAGTAGATGTTTTAGATGGATTTATATGGGTTTTAGAGGGACTACACAATGGTATTTAGACTGGTTTTGGAGGGTTTAGAATGAATGTAGAAAGGGTTTTTCTAGCAGTTTGGGGGATAAAGGTGGTTTAGTTGTTTATAGGGGTTCACTGGGGTTTAGAGGGTTTGGAGGGGTGAGCTGGGGGTTAAAAGGGGTTTAGAGGCGTTAAGTTGGGATTAGTGCGTTTCGTTGTTTATAGGTGGTTTAGAAGGGGTTTAAAAGTGGTTTGTAGTGGATTAGTGTGGCTAGATGGGTATAGAGGGTTTAAGCGGGTGCAGAGGGATTAGAGGGGGTGAGATGAAACAATGTCGAGGGGTTAATATGGAGGTTAGATGAGGTTACGGGGTTGTTTAGAGGGGTTTAGAATGCTTTAGAGTGGGTTAGAAGGGGGCTCAGAGGGGTTTCGAGGGATGTTAGATGAGTTTAGATGGTTTATAGGAATTTTAGAGGACATTTAGAGGTATATAGAGGGGGTTTAGAGGGCGTTTAGTGGGGTTTCACGATGGCATAAATAGGGTTATGGGGTTTAGAGGATTGAGGGGTTTTTAGTTGAGCGGACTAGAGTGGTTTGGAGTGGTATAGAGCTGTTATTAGAGGGTTTTTCGGGGGATTTCGAGGGTTTCGAGATTTTAGAGGGATCTACAACACGGCGTTACAGGTGTTTTACATGGTTTTCTGGGTTTATATGGGGGTTTAAGGGTTTTAGAGGGATTTTAGGGGTTTATTTAGGGTTTTAGAGGGGTTTAGAATGGTTTAGGGTTAGGGCTAGGTTAGGGTTAGGTTTATAGGGCGTTTAGAGGGTTTTTGAGGCTGTTGGGGGGGGTTAGAGAGTTTTGCAGGGGGTTTAGAGGGTTTAGACGGGGGTGAGAGGGGTTTAGAGGGATTTAGAAACATAGAAACTTAGAAAATACGTGCAGGAGTAGGCCATTCGTCCCTTCGAGCCTGCACCGCCATTCAATATGATTATGGCTGATCATCCAGCTCATTATCCTATACCTGCCGTCTCTCACATCTAACTCCCTCTTAAATATAGACAATTAACTGGCCTCACTACTTTCTGTGGCAGAGAATTCCACAGATTCACCACTCTCATCCCGGTCCTAATGACTTCCCCCTTGCCGTTAAACTGTGAGCCCGTGTTCTGGACTTCCCCAACATCGGGAACAATCTTCATGCATCTCCCTGTTAAGAAACATAGTAAAAAGGTTTTAGTTTCTGTAAATCACCCATCAATCATCTAAATCTAGCGAGTACAAGCCGAGTCTATCCAGGTTTTTCTTCATAAGAAAGTCCTGACATCCCAGGAATCAGTCTGGAGAACCGTATATCTATACGCCCCCCCCCTCCAGATCTTTCCTCACATTAGGAGCGCAAACTCTGTACAACAATACTCCAGGTGTAATCTCACCAAGGCCCTGTAAAACTGAAAGTAGAACCTCCCTGCTCCTTTTGCAATGAATGCTAATATATCATTCGCTTTTCAATCACTAGCTGCTGCACTGCATGCCTACCTTCAATAAGATTCAGAGTGATAACGGCGTTTATGGGGTTTAGATGGGCTTGCAGCTTTTTACAGGGGGTTCAAGAGGGTTTAGAGAGGGGTGTATATCAGACATTTTAGAGGGTTTTTGAGTGTTTAAGGTGTTGAGGTTTCGAGTGGTTAGGAGGGATTTAGAGGCCTTTCGAGGGGTTTCGAGGGTTTCGAGGGTTTGTCGAGGGTTTAAAGGTGTTTCGATTGGTTCTAGATGGATTGGATGGGTTTCGAGGTTATCGGGGGTTTGCCAGGGGGTTAGATGGTTTTGAGGGTCCTGAGTTTAGAGGTGATTGGATGGGTTTGTGCGGTCTGGAGGTGTTCATAAGGGATTACAGGGGGTTTGGCGTGGGGGGGTATTTTGGAGGGTGTTTGGGGATTTAGACGGATTTGGAGGTATATGTTTGGAGGGTTTGGAGGGATTTAGAGTGGTTTGCAGGATGTTGGAGGGTTTTAAAAAAGGAATTTAGAGGGAGTGCTTTCTAGGATGGTTTGGACGGTGTTTCAATTGATTTAAGAGGCTTTGGAGGGTTTTGAGTGAGGTGTTTTGTAGGTTTTAGAAGGGGTTAGATTAGTTTAGATGGGGTTTCAGGGGTTTCGATTGTTTTAGATGCGTTTATAAGGGGTTTAGAAGGGGTTTAGAAGGTTGGGGGGTTAGAGGGGCTTTAGTAGGGGTTTACAGGTGTCCACTAGGCGTTTAGAGGCATTTGCATGTTTTAGAGGGAACTACAGGCGTTTAGTAGGTTTTAAGCTGTTTTACATGGGTTTTAGATGGGTTAGAGAGGTACATAGTGGTTTAGAAGGGGTTTAGAGTGTTAGAGCCTTTCGATGTGTTTCAATGGGTTTCTAGAGGGGCTTGCAGGAGTTTTGGTGGATTAGAGTGGTTTGGAGGATTTGGAGAGGTTTAGAGTGGTTTTGATTTTTTTGATTTGTAGGGTTTAAGGGGTTTTTAGTGCTGTTTAGAGTGTGTTTAAGTGCTTTAGAGGTTTTCAGAGGGGTTGAGAAGGGGTTCAGATGTTTAGATTGTCTAGATGGGGTTTAGAGTGGGAGTTTAATAAGGGGTTTATTGTAGTTAGAAGGAATCCAGAGGGCTTATATGCTTTAGAGGTTTAGAGGGCGTTTTAGGTGGGTTTAGAACTATGATTTAGAAAGGTTTAAAGAAGAAACTGCAGATGCTGGAGAATCAAGGTACACCAAAAAGCTGGAGAAACCCAGCGGTGCAGCAGCATCTAAGGAGCGAAGGGAGATAGCGACGTTTCCCGAAAACGTCGCCTATCTCCTTCGCTCCTTAGATGCTGCTGCACCCGCTGAGTTTCTCCAGCTTTTTGTGTACGTTTTAGAAAGGTTTAGAATAATTTTAGAGGGAGTTTTAGAGTGTTTTTGATGCTTTTATTATAGGGGCTTGGGGTTTGGAGGTATTAGAGGGGGGAGTTGTTGGGGCTTTAGAGGGGTTTTAGATTAGTTTAGAGGATTTAAAGGGGCTTTAGAGGGTTTAGAGAGGCTTGGAGATGTGTGTGGGAATTTAGGGGATCCAGAGGGGTTAGAGTAGAGTGATTTATAGGGTGTCTAGAGGGATTAGCTGGGTTTAGGTGGGTTTTAGAGGGGGGGTATAGAGGGGTTTGGAGGGTTTGGAGGGGTCGGAGTGTTTAAAGGTGATTAGTTGGTTGGAGGGGTTTAGACGGGTTTACAGTGGTTAAGAGGATTGAGATGTTTGGGGGGGGTTTACGGGGTCTATGGGGGGCTTATTGGCTTTAAGTTGGGTATAACGATTTTAAATAGATTTAGAGGTATGTTTAGAGTGTTTTAGAAGAGATTTAGAGGGATTTAGAGGGCTTTAGGAGATGTTTGGGGTATTTAGGGAGTCCAGAGGGTGTTTAGTTCTTTAGAGGGTTCAGAAGGAGTTTAGAATGGGTTTAGAGGGTTTTAGATGGTTTTAGATGGGTTTAGTGAGAGTTTAGAGGGTTTTAGAGGGGGGGGGGGGGGGGGGGGGGTGTGGGGGGGGGGGGTGGGGATAAAAAGGGGTTTATAATGTTGTAGATGGCTTTAGAGTGGTTTAAATGGCGTTCAGGTGTGTTGAGGGGTGTAGAGGGGTTTAGAGGGAGTTTGGAAGATTTAAAGGATTTAGAAGGTGGTTAGAGGACTTAGAGGTTTTCGAGTAGGCATACAATGTACGGTTATAGGGGCTTGGTGTTTAGAGGCGTTTGAGGGTGTTTGTTGGGCTAATAGATGGGTTTAGATGAGTTTAGAGGGTTAAGATGGTTAGTGGGGTTTTACAGGGTTTGGGGGTCAGTGCAGGGTTTGAAAGGGGTTAGAAGTCCAGTGGAATAGCTTGTATTAACTGGAGTTTAGCAGGATGAGGGAGATCTTAATAAAACTATACAATTATAAAATGACTGGACTGGCAATAAGGGCTCGTAATTTAAGACTGAGTGAGAAAAAAAAATGTCACCCAGAGAGCTGTAACAACATGGAGCAAATCACTGATGGAGGTAAGCAGAGTTAGAAATAGAGCTCTAGGCTAGGGAAGTCAAGGGATTTTGGGAAAGGCAGGCACGGGTTATTGATAGGGGACGAACACCATTATCACATACACAATGAATGGCGTGCTAGCTTGAAGGGCCGAATGCCTCCTGCTGCACCCTATTTTCTATGTTTTCTAGTTTCTATGATTTATATAAAGGTTTGCCAGGAATTGGAGGGATTGAAGGGCTTGCGGAGGTTTAGGAGGGGTTTGGATGACTTGAGTGTTCAAGGAGGGGTTAAGGGGAGTTTAGAGGTTTTTCAAGGATCTATCCTAACGGGGGTTTAGGATGGTTTAGAAGTCCGTTTAAAATGGGGTTTTAGATGGGATTAGGAGATGTTTGTGGATTTAATGTGGTCTAAGGACGGTTTTAGAGATCTAGAAGTATAAGAGGGGTTTAGAGTAATTCAAGCTGCGTTTAGGTGCGTGTAAAGGGAGTTTAGAACGGTTTACACAGGGTTGAGGGATTAGATGTGTTTAGTTGTGGGATTGAGTGGTTTAAGTGGTTATAGATGGTTTAGAGTGGGTTAGATATGTTTTGTTGGAATTTTAGGGGGTCAGGAGGGGGTTTAGAATAGTTTTAGAGGGGACGTAACAGGTTTCAGAAGCGTTTTGGAAGGGTTTAGAGTAGTTTACTGGGGTTTTGGCGTGGTTTTTGGGCGTTTTGAGATCGGGAGCAGTAGAGATTTGGAGAGATTTTTAGTGTGTTAGGGGCGTTTGGAGAGGTATTAGATGGTTTTAGAGGTGTTTTTGGAGGGGCATAGAAGTGTTTAGAAGTATCGATATGTTGAGGGGTTGTTAGAGTTTTTAGGATGGGTTAGATGAGATTAAGATATTTTAGAGGGGTTTTAGTGGGCTAGAGTGGGCTTGGGGGGTTGGACGGATTTAGATTAATTTAGAGGGTTTGGGGGGGGTTTAGAGTGTTTATTGCGATTAGAGGGGTTGGGAGGGCATGAGTGTTTGGAGGAGGTTAAGAGGACTCTGTGTGAGAAGATTTAGTATATTGGGTATGGTAAAGTGGTGTAAGTGTTTTTGAATGGGGTATGGAAGGGGTTTATAAAGGAGTTTATAGGGTTTGGTGTGGTTTCGAAAGGAGGGTTGGGGAGGTTTTACGAAGATGGGTCAAGCGGATTTAAGGACCAGAAGGTTTAGAGGGGGTTTCGAGGGGTTTTGGTTTATAGATGAGATTAGAGTGGTTTAGGATTTTTGGGGTTAGGTGGGTCTAGAGGGTGTAAAGGCTTTAGAGGGTTTAGAGGGGTTAAGACGGAGGTAAGAGTGTTTAGGAGGGGGTTAGATGGTCAGAGGGTTTATATGGGTGTAACATAGGTCTATAAGGGTTTAGAGGGTGTCGAATGGTATAGAGGGGGTTGGAGGGAGTATACGTGTTTGGATGTTTTGGAGGGGTTTGAATGAGTTTACAGGGTTCGGATTGTTTGGGAGGATTTTCGATGTTTGTAGGGGTTTAGATGGTTTTGGTGGGTTTGCGGGGTTTGGGAGGGGTGAGAGAGGGTTTTAGAATGTTTGTAAGGGTTGAGGTTCCGAATGCTAAAGGCTTCGAGGTGTTTGGTTAGGGTTGGAGGGGTTTGGAGGGGTTACTGGGCCTTAGAGTTGTTTACTCTGCCGCTGCACCACTGTTTAATGGCACCCTCCCTATAATATCCCATTTACCGGCGCCATTCCCTAAATCCCCCATATACTGGTGTCCTCCCATAAATAGTAAGACTAAACGAGAACTTACCAGTTTGAAGTTTGATCTTTATTTTATGAGGAGTCGAGTTGAGGGACTACGTGAATAGAAGCCCGTACAGCCGTTGGTGCGTCAATCTTCAAAGCAGCGGAATGAATTCACAGCTAACAATGACCGAAGTATAACGGTAAGATGATAAAACTAGAACTACCAGATGAGATCTATGAGGGTGGGAGCGGAGGGCACGTAGTCCCTCAACTCGACCTCATCATAAAATAAAGATCAAACTTTCAAACTGTAAGTTCTCGTTTAATCATACTTATTTTATCTTCGAAGTCACGTAGTGACTACGTGAAGACCTTCAAGCACTTGAATTCACGCCGCAGACTTCAAATCCGAACGTTCACACTGCCTGGATTGACCTCAAACAGTCGTTAAACAACAATCATAGCATCAGTAAGTAACATTTGTTAAATGAAATAACCTTTATTTACAAAACAAACATTCATACCCCTCTAACTCAGGGAAAAATGTAACCAGTAATGACACCAGAATGCACAACACACGAGGCTTGAAATCGGCTTGTACAAAACCTCTGAAAAGTAGCTCACTGGACCTCATACTGTGGCCGCTAGGACCTTGAAATAGTTTGCCAACCCGACACCTTACTGTGTGGTTTTTTTGTGACTAATAAACAAAGCCAACTCTATTCCTCTAGGTTTAGTTCAACAATGTATAAGAAGATAAATGTTAGACATACAGAAGCGATCATCTGCTGGGTATGCGAAAACACATCTTACATCCTGTCATGCCTCTTAATTATTTTAAGCAAATCATAGACATAAAATAATGGCATAAGCCGAACAAAATGCATTCTATCTAGCCGTACGGTTGTCAAGTTGTACACGTGGCTGAAACCAACACCAGACGCATGGACCAGCCTCATAGTTAATTTGTCTATAGATGGGCTGTAAACGATTTTGTAAACCGTTAGCCCACTGGCGAAGAAGCATAAAAACCACACTCACATTGCAAATACCGGCATACCTGAGTTTAGGAGGATTAAATTGAAACTCCCTTCATGATCGTTGAACTAACGGATGTGTCCCTACTGTATGCAATTCTGCATTGCAAAGGTAAATAGAAGACTAGCACTACTGGTTGAATTATGCACTGTAACATAATTTTTTTTGGTCAAAATAAAGAGTTGAACAAACTCCATACATCCTGGATCCCTGCCGTGTTATACAATATCCGGCGGAGGCAAATTGCTCCCACTTCCTTATATAGGTGATATATTGCTGCGTGTACTATCCCTTCATGCCGACTGAAACATCCACCTCCGATGATGACAGTCATCTCCCCAGGTATGGCCTCCTTTAAATCTGCAAATTAAACAGATTCACTGCATCCTTAAGGATGTTGATCCCCATTGACTGGTTTTACCAGTAGATATATATTCTTGGCATACGGCTGTTGGCACTCCCCACCATTTGTAATACAACGGAAACCATGCTCGTGTAGGCCAATTGGCACACCAATACCCCTGAACGTGTCCTCCTTGATCTTTTGCAAACATCTGCTGATGAGACAGAAGAAAGGAAATACATACACCAACCATTCCCCCCAATGCACGAAAAATGCATCACTGCTACTGCCTCCAGAATCTTGTTTACTCATGAACATTATCTAGGTAACTGATGATTTTAATCGGGAATGCAAACAATCAATACTGGCAATGCATACAGATCAATATGGGGATCACATCCTGATTTAACATCCATCAATGTGTCATTAACTGAACGTGACCTCTTCCTGGCAAATAAAGTGCAGAAAGCCAGATATTTTGGTCAATTACACCAGCTCCAAAACTGTAGCCATCTATCACAAGACTGGACTTAACTCCAACCCATGGTGGTTTACATATGCCACTGCTGTGGTGTGTGAATCTGAGCTTGCACATCAGATCCCTCCTTGTAAAACAATAACTTTGAGCCATACCAGGTCCCAACAAACTCTAAATAATCAATCCCTCTTATGAGGAAGCGATGTCTCATATTTCAATAAATTTTCAACATTATTTTCAATATTATCATATTCATAATCTAGCCACAGAGGATTAACTACTCCATCTGCCTCCACAACTAGAAACATATCTGTTTGCATGCCCCACCCAGTGCACTCCACATCAGTCTGTAATATCAGTGACGGTGATTCCACGAAACCTTCCTTATTTTTTTGAAACTTGTAATATCCACCATTGTATGTCAGCAATCGCCCCAGCTGACAACTGCATAGGTCTATCAAAAATCGCCCCTTTTATTCTCAGTGCCTGTTTCCTTTGATGTTTGTAATTGTTGATAATGCAAACAAAACTGCAAAAGACTGATGGCTGCACAACTTCCCAATAAAACTGGCTACTTGGTCTAATCAAAGGCCGTGTTCTCCAACCGAGATTAGCACAGTCCTCAATTAACCTGATTCAATTTTATCCCTGGGCAAGTTACCAACATTTGATTGGAACTAATGGTAAATCCAGATAATCAATAAGTTGGACCTGGTGATAATGTAGATTTACCTGAGGAATTAACAAATCCCATTTGTTCAAAAGTGATTTTAACACTGAAACTGATGATTGAGTTTTCAGCATGGGTCTTTCCAACAATCAGAATCTTCTAAAAATGACCATACCTACATGCCCCCTGAGCTCTAAGCCAGCTACATCCAGGTATTACCAATTTAGGAAAAAAAACTAGGAGCTAGTTAATCCATTCGGCAATGTCCCGCGAATAGCCACCGCTCAAGTCCATCCAAATAAATTTCAAATATCTTCTATCATAACCATAATAGACACTGGCTAATACGCATCTTTAAAATCATGGTTGCCATATAATACCCTTTTTGACACTAGAATGTTTGCTCGTGTAAAGTTCTTCCATTTTAGAAATGCCTATAACAAACCACATTTGTTCCAAATTCGATAAAATCCAGAATAAATTCTCCATCCCCCAGTCTTTTTAGATCTGGGAAATATAAATTAACAGAAATTGTATGACTTTGATAGACAGAAGGCTCAATACCCCTTCTTATGTAACGACTGAATCTCTGCTTGAATAAGCACATTTTCCTCATCTGAAAAATAGGCTTACGACTAGGAAAATGTTGATTAGTAGTACTGCCATAGTAAACTCCAATTTTTCACCCCTTCAAAACACAAGTATGACAAATCTATGTCAACTGCTGCCATGTTTGAGAACAATTTGTACCTCCCAATTTGAACAAACACAGTTTAATTCCATCGTCTGTCAAATGTTATATTCCTTACCAGCTCTTTCCTTGTCGGCCTTGTTGTCCTGCGACTTCTTGTAGAGAACAATTTTTTTGTTTTTTGGCCTGCTTCCAGCTGGCTTTAATGAGTCCATGGTTATAACAACCTCATAACATCTTATGCATCTCTTTTTGCAAGGTAACCACCAAACACATATTACCGTGTGGTAACACTGGTCGGTTTTTGCACAACTCGCCATATTCGGGTTACACTGCCTAATAGCGGCCCTCCCGACATTATTAATTTCAAAATGCATTACAAAGGAGTCCACAGTTTTCATCCTGGTGGTCTTCAACCATCTCATTTGTATCAATAACTTTCAACCACAGCTGTAATACCTGCTTACAACAGTTTAACACTTTTTTAAAAACTTCATTCTCCAGGCCCTAGCAGACAATTTGGGTGATTAACCATAACGGTACCTCAGGAGACACAATTAACAGAGCTTAATAGTTTGTTGCTACTTCATCCATAGCTAGCTCCTGTAACTGTGGAAGCATATACTGAATGGCTCGGCCAATTTCTACATCAATCGCCCTTCCCTCCTCTCTACAGCCTCGAGCAAACTTCCCCCACAATGTTCGAATTACCTCAACCGAACACCCTTTCTCTCCCCCACATAGAAACAGTGTCAGCAAACTGCCCTGATAAGAACATCCTCCTCACAGGAGATAGTTCTGCAAGCCCTGAACAGGTCTGCTAGCACAATCTCTCCATCACCCTGGCTTGGGCATCACTCTTCCTCACGGAGCGAACCTCCTCCTCACAGGCAGGAAAGTTCTGCAGCCCTGAAACAGTGCTGCTAGCACCAAGCTCTCCATCATCCTGGCTTGGGCTCCACTCCTCCCCACGGAGCTGTCCCTGTCGAGCATTCTTTTGAAAATAGAATCTCGACGTGGAGAGGCCGTGAGCAAACGGGACTCTCCATGGAGGGGTAAACCTCCAACAGGCCCGACTCATTTACCGGCACGGAGACTTTGCCAGTGGCCTTCCACCCTACTGACAATCCTCCACTGCCCCCCGGCCAGTGGTCCGCAAATCCACTGGCTGTTAGCCACAGCGGACCAGGTGTACCAGACGGGCCTCCATCCTCAACACTCCTCTGCCACTTACCTTCTACCCCCGAGCGCCTCGCCGACAACTTCTACCTTCTTCCCTTTTCTGCAAACATATCTACAAAAACTCCCAACCGTTTGCAGAAAAAGACCTGTGGTAAGTATTTCCACATAACCTTACCTCGTTTCAACTTGTTTAACGAAAAAAGCTGCGGAGAATGGAGGTGAATTCTGAAGAAGGTCTCGACCCAAAACTCGCCCATCTCCTTCGCTCCTTAGATGCCGCTGCCCCCGCTGAATTCTCCAGCTCTCCATGTAACACCGCGTTTTAACACTTACCGCTCGGAGGAGCGCTGCTGCTCCCCCCGCCCAAACTGCACCAGCGTCCTGCCGTCTGACCACAAACGGCTGACGGGCTTTCTATCACGTAGTCACTCACTGGACTCCGAAGTAAATCACCATTTAATGCGCGCTCCCCCCGATTCCACATTTATTAGTGCACTCCCCCTAATTCCCCATTTACGCGCTTCTTACCAACCTCGCACATTTAGGAGCACTCGCCACATTGTTCCGCACCAGCACGCACGTTGTCGGGACCAGCTGATTTTTCGCAGACGGCTCGGACCTTTCGCATTGAGCTCGCACTTTTCGCATCCAAGGCACGCATCTTTCGCACCAATCCGCACTTATTTGCCGTACACCCTCGCATTTTCGGCACCAGGATCGCAGTTTTAGCACCATACTCGCACTTTATCAACATATACCATATAAAATAGGAGCATGAGGAGCCATTCGGCCCTCGAGCCAGCACTGTCAAGCATTGTGATCATGGCATGATCGTACCCTAATAATGACCCTGTGCCTGCCTTCACCACCTATCCCTCGTCTCCACTAGCCCCTACAGCGCTATCGAACTCTCTCTTAAATCCTTCCATTACTTTCTCCAATGCCCTCTATGCAGGAATTCCATAAATACCCCAACTCTCTGGTGCAAACGTTTTTTTATCTCACCTCGCTTAAATTACCTCCCCGTTATTCAAGACCGTGCCCCTGGATCTGGTCCTCGTCCCAAGATGGAAACATTTTTCTGGCATCATGCTTGTAATGTCCTCTATAATTTTATAATGTTTCTATAAGACATCCCCTCATCCTCTAAATTCGAGTGAATAGCAAGACCTAGTCTTTTCAATCTTTCATCATATGCACTGTCCTACACCATCCAGGGATCAAATCTCGTTTGAAAAAGCCTACCTGCACTGCCTCAATCACCAAATTAGTAGACCAAAACTGGACACGAACTCCACATGTGTTCTCACCAAGGCCAATACAACTAGAACTACAGAAGAACCTCTTTACTCCCTATACTGCAATCCACCGTTATGTAAGCCCAACATTACATTAGCTTTCTTTTCTTCACTGCCTGCCTTCAATATAGCCAACTTGCATGACCGGTTACAAGGATGCCCAGGTCTCGCAGCACTCCCCCCTTACCTACAACCTAATCCCCATTGAGATAATAAGCTGTCCCCCTGTCTTTGCCGCCATAGTGGATAACCTCACAGTTATCTATATTATACTGTATCTGCCACGGATCTATCCACTCACTCCAACCTGTTCAGCTCACCCTTCAAACATCCCTTCACAGTTCACAACTGCCTCCCAGCTTTGTGTCATCCGTAAACTTGCTAGTGTTGCCTCCTATTTTCCCTCTTACAAATCATTAACATACAGTGGCTTGCAAAAGTTTTCATACCCCTCGAAATTTCCCCACATTTTTTTACGTTAGAACAACAAACTAAACGTCTTATTATTGGGATTCTATGTGAAGACCAACACACAGTGGCGCATAATGTATGTGGAAGAAAAATGATACCTGGCCTTTTACATTTTTTTTTTTACAAATAAAAAACTGAAAAGTGTAGTCATGCAAAAGTATTCAGCCCCCTTCACTCTGATAACCCTAAATAAAATGCTTGCAACCAATGCCACAGAAGTCAACCTAAATTGTAATGAGTCCACTTGTGTGTAATCCGAATCTCAAAATAAAATACAGCTCTCTTGTGAAAGGCATCACAAGATATGTTTAGATAACATTTGTGAACAAACAGCATCATGAAGCCTAAGGAACACACCAACAAGTCATTGATAAAGTTGTGGAGACGTAAAAGCAGGATTAGTTATTAACAAATAGTCCCAAGCTTTGAATATCTCCACGGACACGATTCATAACATCATCCGAAAATGGAAAGCAGTATGCGCAACTGCAAAAACCTACCAAGACCTAGTCGCACACCTAAACTTGACAGGCCGGGCAATGAGGATATTGATCGGATAAGCATCCAAGAGGCCCATGTAACTCTGGAGGACTGCAGAGATCCACAGCTCAGGTGGGAGAATTTGTCCACATACAACTATTAGAGTCGTCCACTCCACAAATCGGAAGAGTGGCAAGGAGCAAGCCTTTGTTTGAAACAAATCCAAAAGAAGTCCGTTTTTATGTTTGCCACAACCATGTGGGGACACAGCAAACATGTGGGGACAGTTGCTCTGGTCTGAGTAGACCAACATTCAAGTGTTTTTGCCTTAAAAGCAAAACGCTATGTGTGCGAACACTATCACTGCACATCACCCTGAATACACCACCCTATTGAGAGGAGGCAGCATCAAGCTGGGGGGGAAGTTTTCTCAGCAGTACAGGGAATCTGGTCAGAGTTGATGGAAGATGATGGAGGCAAAATACAGT
>JAVHYY010000942.1:0-50772 GCA_035221665.1 Okamejei kenojei | reverse complement strand
CTCTTCCGCTCCTTAGATGCTGCTGCACCCCGAGTTTCTCCAGCCTTTTGTGTAACCCTTGTCATTTCTCTGCATAGTCAGTAGAGTTGAAGCAGCTTCGAGTGTGCATCTAAGTGCATGCTCCTGGGTGACTCAGTCAAAGTTTGTTCAACGAGACCTTCCACTCTCTCAATTATGATTCTACTCATCAAGTCTTACTAACTTTAACATATAAAATTGTACAAGGCATTGGTAAGACCAATTCTGGAGTATGGTGTACAATTTTGGTCGCCTAGTTATAGGAAGGATGTCAACAAAATAGAGAGAGTACAGAGGAGATTTACTAGAATGTTGCCAGGGTTCCAGCAACTATGTTACAGAGAAAGGTTGAACAAGTTAGGTCTTTATTCTTTGGAGCGCAGAAGGTTAAGGGGGGACTTGATTGAGGTCTTTAAAATGATGAAAGGGATAGACAGAGTTGACGAGGATAAACGATTTTTTCCCATTGAGGAGGGAAGATTCAAACAAGAGGGTCATGACATAGAATTATGGACAGAGGTTACGGGTAACGTGAGGGGAAACTTCATTACACAGAGGGGGTGGCTGTGGGAATGATCTTCCAGCAGAATTGGTGGAGGCATGTCGATTTTAAACATTTAAGAGCAAAGTGGATAGGTATATGGACGTAAGGGAATGGAGGGGTAATGGACAGAGTGCCGGAAGATGGGACGGCAGGGGAAAGCAGCAAATGGTCGCACGGACAGGAAGGGCCGAGAGGGCCTGTTACCTCTGTAAATAGTTATAATGGTTATATGGTTATATAGACCATAAATACACAATAAATAAACAGATAAAGTGCGACAGACTCTTATAGTTCAGAGTTTGTTTGAGTTGAGTTTAATAGCCTGATGGCTGTGGGGGAGGAGCTATTCCTGAACCTGGACGTTCCAGATTTCAGGCTCCTGTACCTTCTACCCGATGGCAACGGAGAGATGAGTGAGTGGCCAGGATGGTGTGGGACATTGATGATGCTGCCAGCCTTTACGAGGCAGCGACTGCGATGTCCCATCTAGCGCTAGTCCCACCTGCCAGTATTTGGCACTTTTATCTAGGTGACCTTCGTGCACCGAGTCGGGGTCAGTTTACCGTCACGCGAGTTGAGGGGCAGCGCCAAGCCTTTTGTGTTTGTGTGCCATCCAGTCACCGGGAAGAGTGTACATGAGTACAATCAATTACTTCAGACTGAAGTGATGTTGAAGAAGGAACTGCAGATGCTGGAAAAAGCGAAGGTCGGCAAAAAGCTGGAGAAACTCAGCGGAGCGGCCATCTACGGAGCGAAGGAGAAGGGCGACGTTTCGCTTTGGGAAGTTTTACACCCCAGCGGTAGAACATGACATCCTCCAATTTCAGGTAGTCCCCTTCTCCCTCTTTCCCCTACCCGTCCCAGCTCTCCCACAGCCCACCCCAGTCCTGAAGAAGGGTGGAGACCCGAAGCGTAAACCCATTATTCCTTCGCTCCCATAGATGCCCCCGCCTCACCCCCGCCGAGTTTCTCCTCTCCAGTCGTTTCTGTGTCCCCACACCCCCCCCCCCCCCCCCGGCCCGGACACTTGCCTCTCCTGCTCCATCTCCATCACTTGCACACGATACTCTTCGCGGGTCCAGCCTCGCTGCCCCGGCTCGTTCCCCGCCCTCCTCCCCCTGGGCTGAGGCTGAGCGCAGCAACCCATCCACGAGGCCCGGCCCACCCATCCCCAGCTGGCCACCGAGCCCATCGCTGCGGGGGGGGGGGGGGGGGGATAAGGCCGGGGAACCGACCTGGCCACTGGGAGAGAAAGAACCCAGCGGTCACACACACACAGCGGGAGGCATTCCCCCCCAGCCCTCCTCCACCCCTCCCCGCATCTGGGGGTTGCTTTAGTTAGTTGAGGAATTGAATGCACAACTCACCAGGTTTGCGGGATGACACGAAGCTGGGGGCATTGTTAGCTGTGAGGAGGATGCTAGGAGGCTGCAAGGTGACTTCTGGATAGGCTGGCGAGTGGGCAAATGCATGGCAGATGCCAGTATAATGTGGATAAATGTGAGGTTATCCACTTTGGTGCCAAAAACAGGAAAGTAGACTATTATCTGAACGGTGGCCGATTAGGAAAAGGGGAGATGCAAACGAGACCCTGGGTGTCATGGTACACCAGTCATTGAAAGTAGACAATGCAGGTGCAGCAGGGCAGTGAAGAAAGCGAATGGTATGTTGGCATCATAGCGAAAGGATTTAAGTATAGGAGCAGGAGGTTCTACTGCAGTTGTACAGGGGCTTGTGAGTTGGCCACACCGGGAGTATTGCGTACAATTTGGTCTCCTAATCTGAGGAAAGACATCCTTGCCATAGAGGGAGTACAGAGAAGGTTCACCAGACTGATTCCTGGATGTCAGGAAACTCCATATGAAGAAAGACTGGATATACTCGGCTTGTACTCGCTGGAATTAGAAATTGAGGGGGGATCTTATATGAGACTTACAAAATTCTTAAAGGGTTGGACAGGCTAGATGCAGGAAGATTGTTCCCGATGTTGGGGAAGTCCAGACAAGGGGTCACAGTTTAAGGATAAGGGGAAGTCGTTTATGACCGAGATGTGAAAAACATTTTTCTCACAGAGTGGTGAATCTGTGGAATTCTCTGCCACAGAAGGTAGTTGAGGCCAGTTCGTTGGCTATATTTAAGAGGGAGTTAGATGTGGCCCTTGTGGCTAAAGGGATCAGGGGGTACGGAGAGAAGGCAGGTACGGGATACTGAGTTGGATGATCAGCCGTGATCATATTGAATGGCGGTGCAGGCTCGAAGGGCCGAATGGCCTCCTCCTGCACCTATTGTCTGTGTTTCTACGAGGCCGACCAGCGATCCCCGCACACTAACACTATCCTACACCCACACTGGGGACAATTTACATTTACACCAAGCCGTTTAACCTACAATCCCGCACTTCACGTCTCTGCATCGTGGGAGGAAACCGGAGCACCCGGAGAAAGCCCCCGCATCGTGCAAGCTCCGCAGAGACAGCGCCCGCAGTCGGGGTGGAACCCGGGTCTCTGGCGCTGTGAGGCAGCGACTCTACCCGCTGCGCCACCGTTAGTTTATTGTCCCGTGTACCGAGGTACAGTGAAAAGCTTTCTCGTGGCGTGCTAACCAGCCAGCGGGAAGACTTATTATTGTGATCTGTACCGAGGTGTGGAAACAGGCCCTTCGGCCCATCTTGCCCACCCCGGCCAACATGCCCCATCTACGCCAGTCCCACCTGCCCGCGTTTGGCCCACATCCCTCCAAACCTGTCCTATCCATGTACCTGTCCAACTGTTTCCTAAACGTTGGGATAGTCCCAGCCTCAACTACCTCCTCCGGCAGCTCGTTCCATACACCCACCACCCTCTGTGTGGAAAAGTTACCCCTCAAATTCCTATGAAATCTTTTCCCCCTTCACCTTAAACCCATATCCTCTGGTCCTCGATTCCCCTACTCTGGGCAAAAGGCTTTCACTCTCCCGTGATCTTTTCCACATCCCCCAAATCAGTACCCCGTTCCTGCCTTCTCCCCATATCCCCTGACTCCGCTATCTTTAAGAGCCCTATCCAGCTCTCTCTTGAAAGCATCCAGAGAACCGGCCTCCACCGCCCTCTGAGGCAGAGAATTCCACAGACTCACCACTCTCTGTGAGAAAAAGTGTTTCCTCGTCTCCGTTCTAAATGGCTGACCACTCATCCTCCTGCGCTCCAAGGAATAGAGTCCCAGCCTGCTCAACCACTGTAGCCCAGGCCCTCACTGTAGTCCTGGCAACAGCCTCGTAAATCTTCTCTGCACACCTTTCCGGCATCTTTAGAGGTTCTGCTTTTCAGCGGCAGAGACCCGGGTTCGATCCCGACTGCGGGTGCTGTCTGTACGGAGTTTGTCCGTTCTCCCCGTCACCGGAGTTGTTTTTTGTTTTTTTTTGTGCCGAGGGATTTCCACTCTGTGCATGAAGGAACTGAGACGAGGAGAGAGCGGCGAGTCTGTGGAATTTGGAGCATCCAGGAAACCGGAGGCCGGTTCTCTGGATGCTTTCAAGAGAGAGTTAGATAGGGCTCTTAAAGATAGCGGAGTCAGGGGTTATGGGGAGAGAAGGCAGGAACGGGGTACTGACTGGGGATGATCAGCCATGATCGCATTGCTGGCTCGAAGGGCCGAATGGCCTACTCCTGCGCCTATTGTCTATTGAACTGCAGGTGCTGGTTTAAAGGGAAGATAGACGCAAAGTGCTGGAGTAACTCGGCGGGAGAGAAAGAATGGGTACGTTACTGGTCGAGACCCTTCATCAGGGGAAAGGCAAACGAGAAATATAGACGATAAATTTAGACGAGAGATATATAATGAATAAAAGATAAGCAAAAAAGTCACAAAGGAAACAAGCCATTGTTAGCTGTTTGTTGGATGAGAACGAGAAGCTGGTGCGACTTGTGTGGGGGAGGGATGGAGTGGGTGATTGCTGGAACTGATCGCTCGGTTTAGTTTAGGGATAGAGCGCAGAGTCCGCACAGACCAGCGGTAACACCATCTTACCTCCGCGCGCTGGGGGCAATTACAATTTATACCAAGCCAATTAACCCTTCAAACCCCGCACGTCTCTGTGGAGCGTGGGAGGAAACCGAAGATCTCGGAGAAAGCCCACGCGGGCACGGGGGGGATTGTACAAACTCCCTACAGACAAGCAGGTCAGGATCGGACCCGGGTCTCTGGCGCAGTGAGGCAGCAACTATGGAAAATAATCTTAGTAGACAATAGGTGCAGGAGTGGGCCATTTGGCTCTACAAGCCAGCACCGCCATTCAACATGACCATCCCCAATCAGTACCCCGTTCCTGCCTTCTCCCCATATCCCCTGATTCCGCTATCTTTAAGAGCCCTATCTAGCTCTCTCTCTCTCTAGAGGTCTCCGCCACCCTCTGAGGCAGAGAATTCCACAGACTCACCACTCTCTGTGAGAAAACGTGTTTATTCGTCTCCGTTCTAAATGGCCGACCCCTTATTCTTAAAAGTGAATACATGTGACAATTAAAAGCACTTTTGACAACGTCAGGCACAGTGGGTGATGCCGCTGGTGCTGTGAAAGGTCTCAATGTTGTCACACATCTTTGCAACGCCCAGAGTTACAGATGGGCCCAGCCAACACACTCACCTGCGTCTAGATCACCTCCCCGAGTCTCCCTTCCTTCCTCCTCCCCACCCGCGGCAATTCCCGAACTCCTAACGGGACCAACGCCCCTCTTCTCGCTGCCGGCCCCTTCTCCTCCTCCGAAGCTTCGAGACAGCTCCCGTGCAAATCCATTCCAATCCGTTTAGCACGGATTATGGCCGGCATCCCATTACGCACTGGCAGCTGACCCGATTATTCTGCTCCGAGGCCTGGATCGGCCCGTGGTTGGTCAGCACCACCACAGACCGAAGGGCCCCTGTTTCCTCGCTGCATCTCTAAACTAACCAACACCACACCTTGTCCACACGATGAACGATGGGTCGACTGGGCTTATATTCACTGCAATTTAGAAGGATGAGAGGGACCTTATAGAAACATATAACATTTCATAAGGGATTGGACAGGCTAGATGCAGGAAAAATGTTCCCAATGTTGGGGGGAGTCCAGATGTAGGGGTCACACAGTTTAAGAATAAGGGGTATGTCCACTTAGGACTGAGATGAGGAAAAACTTTTCACCCAGAGCTGTGAATCTGTGGAATTCTCTGCCACAGAAGGCAGTGGAGGCCAATTCATTGGAGTTTTCGAGAGTTAGATTTTAACTCTTAGTTAATGGAACCAATGGATATGGGGAGAAAAAGGAAGAACGATTCTAAGGGGAGTAAGAGGCAAGGGAAGTTAGGGATGGAATAAAACTAAAAAGGTGTGTAACACAGAAAAGTGTAGTGGGAAGCCAGAGGATTGGGAAACTTTCAAAGGACAGCAGAAGGTAACAAAAAGGGCAATACGGGGTGAAAGGATGAAGTACGAGAGTAAGCTGGCCAAGAATATAAAGGATAGTAAAAGCTTCTTTGGGTATGTTAAGAGAAAAAGATTAGTAAAGACAAATGTGGGCCCCTTGAAGGCAGAAACAGGTGAAATTATTATGGGGAACAAGGAAACTGCAGAAGAGTTGAACAGGTACTTTGGTTCTGTCTTCACGGAGGAAGACAGAAACAATCTCCCAGATGCACTAGAGGACACAGGATCTAGGGAGACAGGAACTGAAAGAAATTTGCATTAGACGAGAAATAGCATTGGGTAGACTGATGGGACTGAAGGCTGATAAATCCCCAGGGCCCGATGGTCTGCATGCCAGGGTACTCAAGGAGGTGCTCTAGAAATCGTGGATGCATTGGTGATCATTTTCCAATGTTCTTTAGATTCAGGATCAGTTCTAGTGGATTGGAGGGCAGCTAATGTTATCCCACTATTCAAGAAAGGAGCGAGAGAGAAAACTGGGAATTATAGACCAGTTAGCCCGACATCGGTGGTGGGGAAGATGCTGGAGTCAATTATTAAAGTAATAACGGCGCATTTGGATAGCAGTAAAAGGATTGGTCCGAGTCAGCGTGGATTTATGAAGGGGAAACCCTGCTTGGCTAATCTTCTGGGATTTGAGGATGTGACAAGTAAAATGGATGAAGGAGAGCCAGTGGATGTAGTGTATCTGGACTTTCAGAAAGCCTTTGATAAGGCCCCGCATAGATTAGTGTGCACAATTAGAGCACATGGTACTAGGGGTAGGGTATTGACATGGATAGAGAATTGGTTGGCAGACAGGAAACAGAGTAGGAATAAACGGGTCCCTGTCAGAATGGCAGCAGCGACTAGTGGGGTACCGCAAGGCTCGGTGCTGGGGCCGCAACTATTTACAATATATATTGATTTTGATGGTGGGTTTAAAAGCAACACTAGCAAATTTGCAGATGACACAAAGCTGGGTGGCAGTGTGAACTGCGAAGAGGATGCTAGGAGGTTGCAGGGTGACTTGGACAGGTTGAGTGAGTGGGCAGATGCAGTATAATGTAGATAAATGTGAGGTTATCCACTTTGGCAGCAGGAACAAGGAGGCAGATTATTGGTGTCAGATTAGGAAAAAGGGAAGTGCAACGAGACCTGGGTGTCCTTGTACACCAGTCACTGAAAGTAGACATGCAGCTACAGCAGGTAGTGAAGAAAGCTAATGGCCTGTTGGCCTTCATTGCGAGAGGATTTGAGTACAGGAGTAAAGAGGTCCTTCTGCAGTTGTACAGGGCCCTGGTGAGACCACACCTGGAGTATTGTGTCCAGTTTTGGTCCCCTAATTTGAGGAAGGACATTCTTGTGATTGAGGCAGTGCAGCGTAGGTTCACCAGGTTAATCTCCCGGATGGCGGGACTGTCATTTGAGGAAAGATTGGAAAGACTGGGCTTGTATTCACTGGAATTTAGAAGGATGAGGGAATCTTATAGAAACGAATAAAATTATAAAAGGACTGGACAAGCTAGATGCAGGAGAAATTTTCCCAATGTTGGGGAAGACCAGAACCAAGGGCCACAGTTTAAGAATAAAGGGGAGGCCATTTAAAACTCAGATGAGAAAACACCTTTTCATCCAGAGAGATGTGAATTTGCAGAATTCCCTGCCACAGAGGGCAGTGGAGGCCAAATCACTGGATGAATTTAAAAGAGTTAGAGCTCTAGAGGCTAGCGGAATCAAGGGATATGGGGAGAAGGCAGGCACGGGTTACTGACTGTGGATGATCAGCCAGGATCACAATGAATGGAGGTGCTGGCTCGAAGGGCCGAATGGCCCCCTCCTGCACCAATTTTCTATGTTTCTATGAGAAAGCAGGAATGGGGTACTGATTCTGGTTCATCAGCCATGATCATATTGGATAGAGCTCTAGAAGCTAGCGGAGTCAAGGGATATGGGGAGAAGGCAGGCACGGGTTACTGACTGTGGATGATCAGCCATGATCACAATGAATGGAGGTGCTGGCTCAGAGGGCCGAATGGCCTCCTCCTTCAGCTATTTTATAGGAGAAAGCAGGAACGGGGTACTTATTCTGAATGATCAGCAATGATAATATTGAACGGCAGCGCTGGCTCGCGGGGTCGTGCGCCTATTGTCTACGTTTGTCTGACCCCCCCCCCCTGCTCATAGGGCTGAATGCCCCCCTCCTGAATCTATTTTGCATGTTTCTAAAGCCCTTCTCTCCCCCTCCCTTGCCACCGACCTAACGCAGGGTGATAACACTGAGGGAGAGAGATAGCACCTCTCTCCCCCCCCCCCCCCCTCCTCCCACCAGTCCACTCCCACTCAAGACAATACAAAGGTTTTATTTTATATAGATATATATATAAAAAAACACATGTCCAATAAACCTATTTTAAACCATCACAAAAAAAAAGCACCTAACCCCTGACGTCCGCCCGTCAGTCTGTCTCCCCATCCGATTATCTAGAGCATGCCCGCTGATGGTGTGTAAACAAGATGGAAGTCAAGATTGGTGGCTCGGAGGCCATGGTGGTCACCATGACTGTGTGTGTGTGTGTGTGTGTGTGGGGAGGGGGTGGGGGAGGGTGAGGCAGGCTGGGGTCTCTCCACCATGTAACACTAGTTGTAGCCGGGTCAATGGTTAGAGCAGGCGGGGGTGGGGGGGGCGGAACAAACCTGCCCAAATGCTTCCGACAGCCGGGGGAGAGGGGGGGTGAAGAGTACCGATTTAGTCCTGTGTGTGTGTGTGTGTGTGTGTGTCAATGTTGGGCAGAGAGAGGAGGGTCAGGGTTGTGCTGTGGTTGAGCAAGAGGTTTTTTTTTGTGGGTGGGGAGGGGACGTAGACCTCAGTTTTACAGGCATGCAAGCCCGCCCAGGCTCAAGAGGCAGCCCCCCCCCCAATTACTCCCACACACACACACAACCCCGCAGTTTGTGCGCCTCTCAACAAACAACAATAGGAAGTTTATTTCAGACAGCGTTCACCCCCCACCCCCTTTCCTCCTTCATCCTCCGGCATTCCAGGCAGTGGTGGAGGGAGCGGTGACCCGCGGACAGGACAGCCAGAGTCCCGGGTCCCCGGCGAGTAGCAGTAGAAGGAATAAGTTAGGCTAAACAAAATAAAGGATCTTCTCTCTCTCCCCCTCTCCTCTCTCTCTCTCTCCCCCTCCCCCCCAAGGTCCCCCCGGCTCTGCTCCTTCAGGGTCATCTGCTGATGTCGCGGCTGGAGTCCCAGGGTTTTGTGCTCTTGGGCTCGGTCTTGAGCAGGTCGAAGAAGGGGTGTCGCAGGGCGTCAGCGAGGGTGATGCGCTTGGAGGGCTCGTAGTCCAGCATCCGCTCGATCAGGCCGAACAGCTGGCAGTGCTCCTCTGTGTCGGTGATCATGTAACGCTAGGAGAGAACATCGTAGTTTAGTTTACTTCAGAGACGCAGCGCGGAAACAGGCCCTTCAGCCCGCCTAGTCCGTGCCGACCAGCGATGTCGTGCCTTACACTAGTTTAGACTTTAGAGACACAGCGCAGAAACAGGCCCTTCGGCCCACTGAGTCCCTGCCGACCAGCGATCGCTCCGTACACTAGCACTATCCCACACGCCAGGGACGATCTACAATTTTTAACCAGTGCGTGAGGGAACCGGAGAAAACCCGCGCAGTCACAGGGAGAACGGGCAAACTCCACACAGGCAGCAGCAAAGCATTGTCTCGGGCACCGTGCAGCAGCAAGTCTACTCGCTGCATCCCTGTGCCGCCAAAGGTGGAGCTCACAAGGCCATAAATGATACAGGAGCAGACCTGGGCCACTCAGCTCAAGTCCACTCCGCAATTCATTCAATCATGGCTAATTTAAGGCAGAGGTGGATAGATTCTTGATTTGTACGGGAATCAGGGGTTATGGGGGGGAAGGCAGGAGAATGGGGTGGTGTGGGGGAAGATCGAACGGCCAATTGGCCTAACTTCTGCTGCCAATGACTGATCTCTCCCTCTCTAACCCCTTTCTCCTGCCTTCTCCCCATAACCACCTGACACCGGGGGTGTGGGAGCAGAGGAGACTGGGGGGGGGAGACGGAAGCAGGCAACGCGGGGGACCGAGGGGGGAAGGGGAAGCAAGGCCGGAAACAGATCCCAGCGTCCAGGAGGCCAGCATGCACACTCACTTTCAATGGCTTGCAGTTCTCCCGTACGTATCTTCCAGCAGAGCTGTTGTCATCCCAGTCCAAGCGACCATGATAGAAATACTTCTGTTTCCTGTTGAGGGCAAGTCATCAAAATACATTTGAACCGTCTCTCAAACGCCCCCCCCCCCCCCCATCCCACTCTGTCACTCACCACAGCAACCCCATCAACGGCAATCCCCCCCCCAACAGTCCCTTCGGCCCAACAAGTCCATGCTCACCATCAATCAGCCATGCACTAGCTCAAAAGAATAAGGGGTCGGCCATTAAGGACCGAGATGAGGAAAAATGTTTCCACTCAGAGTTGTGGAATTCTCTGCCACAGAAGGCAGTGGAGGCCGATTCACTGGATGTTTTCAAGAGAGAGTTAGATTTAGCTCTTCGGGCTAACGGAATCAAGGGATGTGGGGAGAAAGCAGGAACGGGGTACTGATTGTGGATGATCAGCCATGGCCCTTGTGGCTAAAGGGATCAGGGGGTACGGAGAGAAGGCAGGTACAGGATACTGAGTTGGATGATCAGCCATGATCATATTGAATGGCGGTGCAGGCTCGAAGGGCTGAATGGCCTCCTGCACCTATTGTCTATATTTCATCCTACACCCTGGGGATAATTTCACAGAAGCCAATTAACCTCAACCTAACCTGAACGGCCGAATGGTCTACTCCTGCACCTATTGTCTATTATATTGAATGGTGGTGCTGGCTCAAAGGGCCGAATGGCCTACTCCTGCATCTATTGTCTATTGTTTAAAAGCTTTTCTCGGTACACGTGATGAGAAGCTGAACCAATCGCTAATGAGGGCCGCCTCACCTGGTCTTCCGGATCATCCGTGCAGGAACGGGGCCCAGGATCCGCTCCATCATGGCCAGGTGCTCGCGGTTGTCGTGGGTCTGCAAACGGAAAGGGATGGGCTTCAGGGAAACTAGGCGCGGACATCGGGCTTGAATGTGACGGCGGGCGAGGGGGAGGGGACCGGGCGTCAAAACTTACCTGGAACAGCGTGAAGCCGAGGTAATACTCAAAGATGATGCAGCCGATACTCCACACGTCGCAGGGCTGGGACCAGCCGAGCTCTGGAGGGGGGAGAGACGGCAAGAAGAAACAGCGTCAGACCAATGCAAACAGACCAGACATCAACGGGGCTGAATTTGACTGTCTAATCAACGACCTCGGCAAAGAGACCTAGATGAAGCACGGCTTGGCGAGGAAGGCCTGCAGAGAGACTTTCAGAAGGCACTCGACAAGGTCCTACATAAGAGATTAGTATGCAAACTTAAAGCACACGGTATTGGGGGTTCAGTATTGATGTGGATGAGAACTGGCTGACAGGAAGCAAAGAACAGGAACAGCTACTTCCCCACAGCCATCAGGCTATTAAACTTGGATCGGACAAAACTCTGAATACTAATACCCCTTTATCTGTTATTTGCACTTTATCAATTTATTCATTCATGTGTGTATTTATGTACATAATGGTATATGCACACACTGATCTGTTTTGTAGTCAATGCCTACTATGTTCTGTTGTGCTAAGCAAAAAATAATTTCATTCATCTGTCAGGGACACATGACAATAAACTCTTTTGACATTTTGAGTAGGAGTAAACGGGTCCTTTTCAGAAAGGCAGGCAGTGACTAGTGGGGTGCATGGGCCCCAGTTATTTACAATATATATTAATGATCTGGATGAGGGAATTGAAGGCAACATCTCCAAGTTTGCGGATGACACGAAGCTGGGGGGCAGTGTTAGCTGTGAGGAGGATGCTAGGAGGCTGCAAGGTGACTTGGATAGGTTGGGTGAGTGGGCAGATGCATGGCAGATGCAGTATAATGCGGATAAATGTGAGGTTATCCACTTTGGTGGCAAAAACAGGAAAGTAGACTATTATCTGAATGGTGGCCGATTAGGAAAAGGGGAGATGCAACGAGACCTGGGTGTCATGGTACACCAGTCATTGAAAGTAGGCATGCAGGTGCAGCAGGCTGTGAAGAAAGCGAATGGTATGTTAGCATTCATAGCAAAATTATTTGAGTATTGAGTACAGGGTCTTGGTGAGGCCACGCCTGGATTATTGCGTACAGTTTTGGTCTCCTAAACTGAGGAAAGACTTTCTTGCCATAGAGGGAGTACAGAGAAGGTTCACCAGACTGATTCCTGGGATGTCAGGACTTCCATGTGAAGAAAGACTGGATAGACTCGGCTTGTACTCACTAAAATTTAGAAGATTGAGGGGGGATCTTGTAGAAACGTACACAATTCTTAAGTGGTTGGACAGGCTAGATGCAGGAAGTGATGTTGGGGAAGTCCAGAACAAGGGGTCACAGTTTAAGGATAAGGGGAAGTCTTTTAGGACCGAGATGAGAAACACAGAGAGTGGTGAGTCTGTGGAATTCTCTGCCACAGAAGGTAGTTGAGTCCAGTTCGTTGGCTATATTTAAGAGGGAGTTAGATGTGGCCCTTGTGGCTAAAGGGATCAGGGGGTATGGAGAGAAGGTAGGTATGGGATAGTGAGTTGGATGATCAGCCATGATCATATTGAATGGCTGTGCAGGCTCGAAGGGCCGAATGGCCTACTGTTGCACCTATTTTCTATGTTTCAGTGTCCACGTTCCAGTTCTAACGAACCTGTGCCTGTTCCAGGCAAGTCCCAGGCTGTTGTCGGCCTCCAGCGGTTATTCCCTTGGCATTAACCTCTCCCCAATGTCCACCTACTGATAGAACTGCCTCTACACTGTCCCGTCACACACACTCTCAGGGGCAAGACACACAAAGAGTGAAGATAGACACTGGAGTAACTCAGCGGGGCCGGCAGCATCTCTGGAGAGAAGGAATGGGTGACGTTTTGGGTCGAGACCCTTCAGGCTGAGAGTCAGGGGAGAGGGACACTAGCGATATGGAAGAGTAAGGTGTGAAAACGACAAATCAAAGCAGACAAAAAGTGTAGAAGGGAACTGCAGATGTTGGTTTACACCGAAGATGGACTCAAAACGCTGGAGTAACTCAGCGGGGCCGGCAGCATCTCTGGAGAGAAGGAATGGGTGGCGTTTCAGGTCGGGACACTTCTTCGGAGATTGCAATGCCCATACCCATCGGGGATGCGGCAGGCAGGCAGGGAGATAGGTGCTCACCGAGTATGACCTCCGGTGCCCGGTAATGCCGCGTGGAGACGATGGTGCTGTGGTGCTCGTGGTCGAAGGTGGCGCTGCCAAAGTCCACCACCCGGCGTGGCGGTGTTTTTAACCACTCGCTCTTCCCGCTTCTGCAAGGAGAGGAATACAAGTCAAGCTGGTCAGCCGGCCGCAGCAAGGGCAGAAGATTAACAGGCAACATTGACAAGGGTTTCAAAGTCCCGGCAGCCACAAGGAGACCACTAACGCACACACTCCTACCTTTTCCACGTTACCCACAACCTCGTAGTCAGAATTTACAAAAAGAATGTTCTCTGGTTTAAGGTCAGTGTGAGTGAGCTTGTTCTCATGTAAAACTATTAAAGAGATAAAAGCAAAGGTTAGATAACCGCAGGGGTCAATGGTTCCAGCGCTCAGCAACACAACACTCAAGTTCAGCACTCCAACATCGCACGGGGACAGGCCATTCGGCCCACTTAGTCTATACTGAGACCAACCACCCGCACATGATCCACATCCCACAATTCCCGGCACTTGAATTACAGACGGACACAGCATGGAAACAGGCCCTTCGGCCCAACTTGCCCACACCGGCCAACATGTCCCACCTACACTAGTCGTAGAGTGATACAGTGTGGAAACAGGCCCTTCGGCCCAACTTGCCCACACCGGCCAACATGTCCCACCTACACTAGTCGTAGAGTGATACAGTGTGGAAACAGGCCCTTCAGCCCAACTTGCCCACGCCGGCCAACATCTACACTAGTCCCACCTGCCCAAGTTTGGCCCACATCCCTCCAAACCTGTCCTATCCATGTACCTGCCTAAATGTTTGTTAAAACATTGTGATAGTCCCAACCTCAACTACTTCCTCTGGAAGCTAGTTCCACACACCCACCACCCTCTGTGTGAATAAATGACCCCTCAGATTCCTGTCGTGCCTATTATTCCATGTACCGATCTAAAAATCTCCTGACCTACAGCGCGTGACAGGCACCCACCACCCTCTGAACAAAAAGCTCGGCCCGCTCATCTCCTTTAAACTTTGCCCCTCTCATTAAACCTGAGTGCAGGACATTCCCACCCTGTGAGAAAGGATCTGACTCTCTACCTTATCTATGCCTCTCCCAATGGTACAAACTTCCCACCCCATCTTCCTTGAACTCCTGGAGAAAACAATCCAAGTCTCCCCAACCATCCTCTGGTGGCCAAGACCCCCCCTGAACCACACACCCCACACAGAGTTCTCGACCGCCGATGAAGGAATTCCTATTTAACGGGTTAAAATATATTGGGAGCAAACAGCCAGGCAATTGTGAAACGGCTTCGGGGAAGGCAGCCTGCTGCCCTTGCTTCTACGCGACCCCGCGCCACTAATCTCTCCGACTCTTGACTGCTTTAGGAGGGGGGGGGGGAAGGAAAAGGAAAGATAAGGGAAGGGCAATAAATAACGGCCGTCCTGCCCGTGACCCGTGAGCGGAGAAACAAACACGAATGAAATGACGGACTCAAGGCCTTCCTCCCTGAGTGGCGGATTAAGGAGAGGGATTTTGACTGCGCGTCATTTGCTTGGCTTACACGGCGCGCTGGCTGGCGAGCGAAAGCGCGAGGGAACTCACAGTTAACTGCGTGGCAGGTCTGGAAGGCCATGTGCCGCACTTGGTGGATGGGGTACGGAGAGTAATTGTTGTCCTTCAGGAAGTCAAAGGTACTCTGGCCCAGCAACTCAAACGATATACATATGTGGCCGTGGTAATCAAACCAGTCGAACATCTGTACACATTGGCTGAAGGGGAGCAGACGGGAGAGCATTTAGACACTCCGTACCACACAAGAGACCCCGGCCCTTTGCCAGTACATCAATCTTCGCTTTAAACCAGCATCTGCAGTCCCTTACTACACAGAGAACAGTACAGCACAGAAACAGACCCTTCGGTCACAGGAGCAGGCCATTTCCCCTCATAAAGTCTACTCCGCCATGCAATGTTCAAGAAAGAACTGCAGGTGCTGGAAAATCGAAGGAAGACAAAATTACAGCAGAAACTCAGCGGGTATGGCAGCATCTATGGAGCGATGGAAATGGGTAACGTTTCGGGCCGAAACCCTTTTGGGTTTTGTCCCGAAACGCTGCCTATTTCCTTCCGGGTTTCGTCCCAAAATCGTTGCCCATTTCCTTCAGGGTTTCAGCCCGAAACGTCGCCTATTTCCCTCGTTCCACAGCTGCTGCCCTACCCGCTGAGTTTCTCCAGTAATTTTGTCCACCTCCGCCATTCAATGACGGCCGATCTATCTTTCCCTCCCAACCCCATTTTCCCGCCTTCTCCCCCAAATCCCTCGACACCCGTACTGATCCAGAAACTGCCGTAAAAATACCCAATGACTTGGCTTGTAATCCACAGTGGCCGATGAATCTTCCGACCTGCATGAACCTGGGAATGAGGGAGGAACCCACATGGTGAAGGGGAGAAGGTGCATGACGGCACCGGACACCATGCTGGGCCACAGGGTTGTTCTTGGCAGCCGCACTGTGGAGGCAACATCGTGGAAATCAACCCAACATTAAGGAGGTAATGCTCCAGGCCAAGGAGCCGTCGCCCAGCTCTGACCCTGGAAAACTTTCAACCTTTTCACACAGAGAGTTGTGAGTCTGTGGAATTCTCTGCCTCAGAGGGCGGTTCTCTGGATGCTTTCAAGAGAGAGCTAGATAGGGCTCTTAAAGATAGCGGAGTCAGGGGATATGGGGAGAAGGCAGGAACGGGGTACTGACTGTGCGGACCCGGTGGGCCGAAGGGCCTGTTTCCACACTGTCTGTCTGACGGGAGCAACAAAGGTTCCCTGCCCCGGGCATGTTACACATGCATCCCTGTGCCCCGAAATCCTTCTCTACCGCACCGGACTACAGAAGAGGGGCATCATGCCCCACCGCCCACCGCGGGAAATTAACCCCCCTCCCCCATACAATGATAAATAAACGCAGATATAGGATTCAGTAAGGCAGCCAGCACAGGAGACGCACAAATACGTTCCGCGACGTTACTTACAATTTGTTTTCGGGGTCTTGGACATTGATTTTTTCCAACACGTTGATTTCTAGACGGGCAGCCTCTCTGTATTTTTCCACATTCTTTATTATTTTAAGTGCCACTCGAGAGCTGCCCCTGTGAAGATACAGTGGAGATAACAGTCAGGAGGTGCAGCCTGGCCACTGCAACAGGCATTACTACACACCACGGTCCAGACTCGGGGACTGTTTCTCCCCAGCTGTTGGTAGACACAAGGTGCTTGAGTAACTCAGCGGGACAGGCAGCATCTCTGGAGAGACGTTTCAGGTCGAGACCCTTCTTCAGACCCGAAACGCCGCCCATTCCTTCTCTCCGTAGATGCTGCCTTGCCCGCTGAGTTACTCCAGCATCGTCTACCTCCGGTTTTACCAGCATCTGCGGCTCCTTCTTACACATTCTTCCCAGCTGTTATCAGGCAACTGGCCTAGCCTACCACAACCAGAAAGTGGGCCTGAGATACTGTGTAGGAAGGAACTGCAGACGCTGGTTTGAACCTTAGATTGACACAAAAAGCTGGAGTAACTCAGCGGGACAGGCAGCATCTCTGGAGAGAAGGAATGGGTGACGTTTCAGCTTTGAAGAAGGGCCTCGACCCAAAACGTCACCCATTCCTTCTCTCCAGAGATGCTGCCTGCCCCGCTGAGTTACTCCGGCTTTCTGTGTCTAACTCCGAGGATACTATCTACCTCACCGAAGACCCCCAGACTATCTTTGATCGGATGTTACAAACCTTGGACTAAACGTAATTCTCCTTTTTTATTGTAAGGAGGAATTTCTTTGCGTCATACAGCATGGAAACAGCCCTTGCAGCCCAACTTGCCTATGCCAACCACCCACACTAGTCCCACCTGCCCGGTGTTTGGTTCACAGCCCTCTGAACCTTTGCTTTCCATGCACCTGTCCAAATGTCCTAATAGTAAGCGCCTTAAAAACCTCCTCTGGCAGTTCTGTCGATATACCCACTACCGTTCAGATCCTTGTGTCTCTCAGTTTATAGTCACCTACATCCCCCATCTACTTCACCGAGGGACAATTTACAGCAGCCGCAAGTCTTTTGATGTGGGAAGAAACCAGATCACCGGGTGGGGAAAAGACGCAAAGTCCTGGAGTAACTCAGTGGGTCAGGCAGCATCACTGGAGACCATGGATAGATAGGTGGACAAAAATGCCAGAGAAACTCAGTGGGTGAGGCAGCATCTATGGAGCGAAGGAATGGGTGACGATACGTCACCTATTCCTTCGCTCCATAGATGCTGCCTCACCCGCTGAGTTACTCCAGCATTTTGTATCTACCTTCAAGCTATTATCTGAATGGTGGCCGATTAGGAAAAAGGGAGATGCAACGAGACCTGGGTGTCATGGTACACCAGTCATTGAAAGTAGGCATGCAGGTGCAGCAGGCAGTGAAGAAAGCGAATGGTATGTTAGCATTCATAGCAAAAGGATTTGAGTATAAGAGCAGGGGGGTTCTAGTGCAGTCGTACAGGGTCTTGGTGAGGCCACACCTGGAGTATTGCGTACAGATTTGGTCTCCTAATCTGAGGAAAGACATTCTCGCCATAGAGGGTGTACAGAGAAGGTTCACCAGATTGTTCCCCGATGTTGGGGAAGTCCAGAACAAGGGGTCACAGTTTAAGGTTAAGTGTAAGGATAAAGCCTTTTAGGACCGAGATAAAACATTTTTCACACAGAGTGGAATTCTCTGCCACAGAAGGTAGTTGAGGCCAGTTCATTGGCTATATTTAAGAGGGAGTTAGATGTGGCCCTTGTGGCTAAAGGGATCAGGGGTTATGGAGAGAAGGCAGGTACAGGATACTGAGTTGGATGATCAGCCATGATCATATTGAATGGCGGTGCAGGCTCGAAGGGCCAAATGGCCTACTCCTGCACCTATTTTCTATGTTTCTATGTTCCTGCTTTCTCCCCATGTCCCCTGACTCCGCTATCTTTAAGAGCCCTATCTAGCTCCCTCTTGAAAGTATGCAGAGATCTGGCCTCCACCGCCCTCTGAGGCAGAGAATTCCACAGACTCACAACTCTCTGTGTGAAAAAGTGTTTCCTCATCTTCATTCTAAATGACCCTTGCTTTCTCCCTCCATCCCCTGTTTTCTAAGCTGAAAGGTCACCTTTTCTCCAGAGATGTTGCCTCGAGTTACTCCAGCACTGTGATTTTTTACCTGTGGCTAGGCTCAGGGAAGGGAGGGAGGGAAGGAAGCTGAGAGCAGCTGGCTGAGAGTAAGCCGAGTGCAATTACTTACCTTCGATGGTCAATGCATTCTATGACTTTGCCAAAGGTTCCTTCACCTAAAGTGCTAACAATTTCATCTGACAAGGAAAGAGAGAGAGAAGGCAAAAATGAAACTCTCGGAGAGGACTGAAGGAGAGCAACATTTAAAAAGAACAAGTCAGACTGTGGGTAAATTACAAAGGCTCTTCTCATTACAGAGTTTGTTTTTGCACTTGTGTCAGTACAAGAAAGGCACATGGCTGAAGCAGAAAGCATATAACACCATCTGCTGAGAAAAAAAAGACTTCTGTACAATATTATTTTCCTGCATTTAGGGTAAATTATAACAAGTATAAACATAAAAAAAAAAGCAGGAGGAGGAGGAAGGGGGGGGGGAGATTAGAAAATAAAAACAGCAATGAGATTTCTGCAACTTTTTTTTTTTTTTTTTCGGGATCTTAACTATTAGAGCTAAATGAAGTTACGACTTAAGCTTGTACATCGTTCTTGTAGCCAGTCGCCGGTGCGATAGATCAGGTGCCCCTCGTTGTCATCTTCCACACTCTTGGCCCTCCTGCTGCTCTGATGACTCCGCTGCGCTCGCAGGGTCCCCACACAGAGAGGCGCCCCCAGCAAAACCATCATCCAAGCCAAATTGGAGAGAGACATTTTCCAAAACCAGCAGCCAGCCACATTGGACGGTTTGGGGATGTTCGCATTGTAGAGAAGAAGGGGGGCAGCGACGGAGTGGTCGATTGCCAGATTGTCAAGATTCCAGGCAATTGATACGCCCACAGAGGATATATAACGATAGGGATATTGCAAGGGAACATGTCAAGATACAAAGTACTAACTCAGAAAATAAAAAAAGTAACGAACATTTCAAAAAACCCCCACCTACAACCTTCCCACCCCACTCAAAACAGTTTAAAAGCAAGGTTTAATTTAAAAAGCAAACTTTTTTATCAGCAGACCCAATAAATAATTACTAAAGCAGTTCATTTATTAATGGCACTTCAAATGCTAACTCCCAGGAGAGTTGCAGTGATATTATTGTGTTTTCATTGTAAGCTTTCTCCCCCCCCCCCCCCCACACTACTCCCTCGCTGTTTGTCGGCCCAGGCGGGGTGCATGCTGCTGGGGTGTCTCCGGGCTGAGCGTGCAACAGATGCCGTCCTGCGCCACCCCGGCTTGCAACCTGGTTTAGTTTAGAGATACAGCACGGAAACAGGCCCTTCGGCCCACCGAGTCTGCGCTGACCCCGGCACATTAACACTACCCCACACACACACTAGGGACAATTTACACTTATACCAAGGCAATTAAGCCACAGATCTGAGCGCCTTTGGAGTGCGGGAGGAAGCAACTCTACATGCTGCCTTCTGGTGTTAGAGCCGCTTTGGCTCAGGGTAGGCGGGGATGTGAAACGTAATATCGCTGCAACTCGGCCCCAGCAAATGCTCCCAACTCTTGCGTTCTACCGTACAGCGCATTAACTTGCCCGGTCTTATCCAGGCTCCCGATTCTAATCCAGCTGATCATTTGTCTATAACATTGTAACCAGGACGTGCACAGACAGGAATATCCTCAAACTGCCTCCTGGCCAGGTCATTCTGCCTGATCCAAATCTCAACACCAAAGCAAACCAGGTTCACGGGCAGGACAGTGTTAATGGAGGGTTAGGGAGAGGAGACAGAAATAGATCCAGACGCTCCCTCAGAGCCTTCTGCAGTGCAGGAGAGAGCAAACACCCGGCTTCACGCCCGGTGGTCACAAGGCTCTGTGATCGGTTATATAAACCTGTCTCCTGGCCACAGTTGGACACTGGCTCTGACCCACTTGTTAAAGGGGGGGGGCGGGGGGGGGGGGGGAGAGGGGGGGGGGGGGGGGGGGGGGTGGGGAAATATGACAGCAGCTCGGGCAAGGAGAAACACTAGGGGAATGCAACAGGCTAGAGGACTGGGAGGGAGAGAGGAGAGCATGGGGGGGGGAACATAGCGAGAGAGAGAAAGAGAGAAGGGGGGGAGGAGAGAGAAAGAGAGGGAGAGAGGGGAGAGGAAGGGACGGAGAGGGAAGAGGGAGAGAGAGAGAGAGGGGAAGAGGGGGGAGAAAAGGGTGAGATGGGGATGGAGAGAGAGAGAGCGTAGAGTGGGGAAGGAAGGAAGAGGAGAGAGCTGCGGAGGGAGGAGAGTGGGGAGAATAAAGGAGGGAGCAGGAGGACGAGAGAGAGGAGAGCAAAGGAAGTGGAAGAAGGAGGAAGGGAAAGGGAACTTCAGCATGTGGAGGTAAGAACTGCAGATGCTGGTTTAAATCAAAAGTAGACACAAGATGCTGGAGTAACTCAGCGGGACAGGCAGCATCTCTGGAGAGAAGGACATTTCGGGTCGAGACCCTTCTTCAGACATCCCTGCTTCAAGCATTCACTTAACTGCAGGTTCTGCCCACAAATACACACACACCCTGAGACAGGGTCTGGAGGGGTGTGCATGATAAACACCCATCAGATGCAGCGCTCCTTCTCCTCATGGAATGGAGCAGGTGGCTCTTTGAGTGCCCTGGGAGCTGGTTTACTCCAAGTGCACCCCAGGCCGAGGGAACCCCCCCCCCCCCCCCCCCCCCCCCCCCCCCCCCCCCCCCACTTCTCCCCTCCCAGGGAGGGAGTGGGCCACTGAGTGAGACCACCCCAGCCCCACAAGCTGCCACAAGGCCGACCTCTGCTGGTTCCCTGCCCCCCCCCCCGAACCCCCTGCAAGTGTTCCACCTTAAAAACAGTCCACACAACCGCAAAGGACGAGAAGAAAAAATGGCTCTACTTACCCAATGCTTGAAGCTGTAAGAACAAAAAGACACTGATATACTAAGTAGAGAGGAGGAAATACTCACCGAGGAGGAGCGGCTATAAGACCTGCTTCGATGGCGCCGTCGTTTGTGCTTACGTCTGCTGCTCTTCCGACTCCTGTAGCTCCTGCCGCGTTCGTGCGAGCGCCGGTAGTCGTACGAGTTGCGCGCGCAGTACTCCGGCGGGTGGTAGCCGTCGCCCTGGTCCCGGCTGTAGTTGCCCCGGTACGCATCGCAGTACCTCCTCTCGTTGTACAGTCGCCTGTCGCACGAGCAGTTCTCAATGCTGCGGGGAGGGGGAAGAACACAGGGCGTCAGCGCAGGGCGGACCAACGAGGCCGCACCAGTGCATAGGGGCGCAATAAAACGCAGTCAGAGCAACTGGTGGAGGAGGGAACATCCATTCCCATTTTATTCTAGAGTTTTACATCACAGCCCTTCAGCCACGCAATGACAGCCACAAAACGCCGGGGGCTCCAACATTAAGGAGCCATCGCCCGCCGGGGGCTTTAACACCGGGAGAAGAATGGAACACGGGGGAGAGACAAAACTTTGCCTTCCATCACAGCGAGGAGGAGATTCACTGTGATGGATGTTTGTGTAAATTTGAACTTCATTTGGGGTTCAAATTACAATACAATATAATTATTTATTGTAACTCAGCGGGACGGGCAGCATTTGTGGAGGAATGGTTGACGTTCCGGGTTGAGGCCCCGTTACAGACCGAGACAGGGGAGAGGGAGACTAGAGATATGGAAGGGTGAGGTGTGAAGACTTCAGATCAAAGCAGGTGGTGATGGAGGAAATGTAGAATAGTTCATTGTTGGCTGAGGGGAAGGTGACGAGACTCTCAGTCAAAAGGGTCTCGACCCGAAACGTCACCCATTCCTTCTCTCCAGAGATGCTGCCTGTCCCGCTGAGTTACTCCAGCATTGTGTGCCTATCGTCGGTGTAAGCCAGTGTCTGCAGATCCTCCCTACACCTTCAGCCCACTACATTCATTCCGACCATCGAGGGCCAGTCCCACTTACGTGATTTTATTTGGTGACTTGCCGGCACCCGTCATAGTTGCACAGCAGGTGGCCAAAAATGGTCAACGTGTTGAAAATCCAGCGGCGACCAGAAAAGGGCCCGGCTCGCTGGGCGCCTACTCACGACCATACAGGCGTCACCCCAAGAGCCGTACCTTCTTCTGGTCGCCGCTGGATTTTCAACATGTCGATAATTTTCGGCCACCTGCTGTGTGACCTATACGGGTGCCAACAGTCGCCGAAAAAATAAAACGGGACAGGCCCTTCAAATCCCCCCCCCCAACCTGTTCAATACTGCCTCGTTTAGGCTCAGCTTTGTACCCGCAAACTGCCGTCCCCATAGCCGACTTCCGAGACTGATCGGTATCTCGGCCACCCGGCGTCCCAGACAAGTTGTGGTCTCTGTTAGCCCGGCAAAAGCCGATAACCCAGCAAAGCTCTGGAAGTAAGGGTGCCGGTATTGACTTGTTTTATCCTTTGCATTGTGTGCAGCCATCCCCTCCGATTCTGCTCTCCGGGCCACAGCCAAGACCTAGTTTGCATTCCAGACATTTCATAGCAACGAGCTGCAGCATCTCTCTCTCTCTCTCCACACAACCGCACCAGGTGCTGTCAGCCCTGACCTTGCAGCAAGACTCCTTCAACACTGCAACCAGCAATCTGCAGCCTCGCTGCAGGCGAGGGGCAGAGATGCATTTTGAGCTTTGAGAATCTCGCACCTTAGTTTAGTTTAGAGATACAGCATGGAAATGGGTCCCTCGGCCCAGCGGGCCCACACCGACCATCGATCAGCTGCTCACACAGTTCTCACACAGCTATCCCAGTTTAATGTGCTACACACAAGGAGCAATTTAACAAATAACCCACAAACCCGCACATCTTCGGAGTGTGGGAGGAAACCGGACCACCTTAGAAAACCCACACGGTCACAGGGAGAGCGTACAGACTTGGCGTACAAACTCTACCGCTGAGCCACTGTGCCAAACTGCGCCCACGTTTGGATTGTAGGTGTCTGGGGTAAAGCTGGGCCTTGACAAGGCAGCACTTAATTGTGGGGTGTCGGGGAGCTGCTGTGGTTATTTGTATCCCCCCCCCTGTCTCATTACACAGGGATTTGAAACACAGATTGTCCTGACCTCTAGTACATGAAATAATTTGAGTTTTTTTAATGAAGTAGCCAAAAACAGTCAGAGGGCAAAGTCGTTGACGTTGTACATACATACTTCAGGAAAGGCACTTCATAGGGTTTCCACGTTAGGCTGCTCCGGAAGGTCAGATTGCGTGGGATCTAGAGAGAGCTAACCGAGTGGATAGAGAAAGTTGTTTTTCTGACTGGAGGCTTGTGACTAGTGGTATGCCTTGGGGATCGGTGCTGGGCCCACTGCTGTTTGTGTTTTTAACAACAATTTGGAAGAGAATGCACGATTAGTAAGTATGCAGAGGACGCTTGAGTGGGTGGTATTGTGGATGGTATTGCGGATGGCGAAAATGGTCGTCAAAATTGACAGCAGGATCTTCATCAGTTGGGCCAGAGGGATGATGAAAGGCTAATGGAGTTTCATGCGGAAGTGTGAGGTGCTGCATTTTGGGGGGTCAAACCGGCAGAGTGAATGGCAGGGCTCTGGGGAGTGTTGTAGAGCAGAGGGATCTAGAAGTGCACGGACATAGCTCGGTGAAAGCGGAGTCGCAGGTAAACAGGCTGAACAAGAAGACTTTCCGTACATTCTCAGTATATATGTTTGGATATTGCTACAGTTGTACAAGACATTGGTGGGGTTGCATTTGGAGCATCGTAGGTAGACAGAAATGACGGAGAAGCTAAGCGGGCGAGGCAGCATCTATCGACCCGAAACCCTGCCTATTTCCTTCGCTCCATAGATGCCGCCTCACCTCTCCAGCATTTTTGTCTACCTTCGATTTTCCAGCATCTGCAGTTCCTTCTTAAACATTTGAAGCACTGTGTTCAGTTTTGGTCAACCTACGAGAGAACGCATGGAAAGAGTGGGGGGCGGATTTACAAGGATGTTGCCAGGTCACGAGGGCCTGATCTATATGGAGAGGCTGGTCAGCATTGGAGCGCAGGGGGATGAGGAGTGATCTTATAGAGGCGCTTAAGATCATGAGAGGAATAGATTGAGTAAATGCAGAGTCTTTTATCCAGAAATAGGGAAATCAAGAGCCAGGGTATAAAGGTTTAATGGGAACCCGAGGGGCAACGTTTTCCACACAGAGAAAGAGTTGAGGTGGGTATTATAACAGCTCTTTGGACTCGTACATGGATAGTTTTAGAGAGACATGGGCCAAATTGGGCCGAAGGGTCTGGTTTCGTGCTGTGTGACTAGGAAGAACACAGGAAGAGTATTAAAAGGACAAATAAACCAGCGTTGCAGTTGTGAGCTCTAACTTTCGGGGACATATGTTTGTTTCCATAAAAGCATTGGCACGCAAAAGAAAATCAGATTACATGCACTTAAAATTATGAATAAGGAAAATAAATAATATCAGCAATCAATGTACAGGCACAGCCAGCCCACCAAATAAGGACTGTATTAGAATTCAAAACAGAAAATGCTGTGAACTCTGGAGATTTGTGGAAGGAGAAACAAAATTATCATTTCTGTCCAGTTCAACAGAGTTTGCACGTGTTCCCTGTGGGTTTCCTCCCACATCCCAGAAATTTGCGGGTTTGTAGGTTAATTGGCCCTCTGTAAATTCCCCCTTGTGTGTAGGGAGTAGATGAGAAAGTGGAATAACAAAGAACTAATGTAAACGGGCGATTAATGGTCGGCATGGACTCGGTGGGCCGAAGGGCCTGTTTCCATGCTTCATCTTTAGATCGATCAATGGAAAAGTGCTCGTTGAGATATTTAAATGTTGTGAGAATCTGTACCTCCACCACCCACTACAGAAGCACATTTCAGATTCCAACCACTCTCTTGGTGAAAATGTTCATTGTTGGAACATCTCTAAATTAACAATTTTACCTCTAAATTAATAAATCAGTCAATGGTCGACCTGAAACGTCAGCTATCCCTTCGCTCCATAGATGCTGCCTCACCCACTGAGTTTCTCCAGTATTTTTATCTACCTTACATTAATCAATAGTTGAAACATTGCTTTTTCAAAGATTTAAAATGACCAAAGCAGCAAACGTCAGTGCGGCAGCTGGCCTGGTTGGGAAGCAGTTCCACTTGGGAAGCTTACCTGGAGGGAACCCACCAGGAACAATGGTGTAGCGGGTAGAGTTGCTGACTTACAGCACCAGAGATCCGGGTTCGATCCGAATTACAGGTGTTGTCTGTACCGAGTTTGTTCGTTCTCCCCGTGACCTGCTTGGGATTTCTCCGAGATCTTTGGTTTCCTCCCACACTCCAAAGGCGCACAGGTTTGCAGGTTAATTGGCTTGGTGTAAATGTAAAACTTAGATAGAGCTCTTAAAGATAGCGGAGTCAGGGGATATGGGGAGAAGGCAGGAACGGGGTACGGAATGTGGGTGATCAGCCATGATCACAGTGAATGGTGGTGCTGGCTCGAAGAGCCGAATGGCCTACTCCTATCCCTATTGTCTAGTGTGCGTAGGGTAGTGTAAATGTGCGGGGATCGCTGGCCGTGCTGACTCGGTGGGCCAAAGGGCCCGTTTCCGCGCTGTATCCCTAAACTAAACGTGCAAGCTTCACGCAGACAGCACCCCGAGGGCAGAATCGAACCCAGGTCTCTGGAGCTACGAGGCAACCACTCGAGCATCTGCACCACTGTATTGCCTCGGCCAATTTAGAGCAGAGAAAAAGGCATGACAGGTGAATGTACTGACCCATGGGGAATGATCTTCATGGCCTCAACGCAGTATTGAGTCCCACGCAGCATTAGGATTGGGTCATGCATGCAAACTGCCTGTGGACAGTGGATTGTCTCTACAGTTCCAAATTGGTTTGACAATGGTGTGCACTCATTGACTAAAAAAAACAACAGACAGGTCTAACCGGTCGGTAACTACTTGCCTGAAGGCAAGTGACTGACTGACTGACTGACTGGTGACTCATATGTTAACTTGGGCGGCCAGTCACATTTCATCGATCCCTGCCCTTCTGTTCTGAATCATGGTCGGTGGGGATGTGCTGGCACAAATGTTCTGTGGAGAGGCACACACTGTCCGACCTTGCTTGGCTGCTTAGAGACGGGAGATGGGCATGCAGTGATGGGTTCACGGGCATCAAAGCTAAATCACGTCCAAAACAGCCAGTGCCTGCCACAGCAGGTCAAAACTGCCACCACGCAATCCAGCAGCTCACCAGGACAGAGATCGGCAATCCAAATGAGAGACCGTTAACGAGAGATCCCGAGCCATGACCACTTTTGGTGACGCACTTCGCATTTTTGGTTCAGCCCTGACATCTCGTGCTGTCTGTGTGGAGATGTAAGGAACTGCAGATGCTGGAGCCTGGCGGAGAAGAGAAAGTGCTGGTGGAACTCAGCGGGCCAGGCAGGCTCTCTCTCTGAATGACGTGGATAGGTTGACATTTAGAGTCGGGTGTGAAGAAGGGCCCAGGCACAAAGCGTCACCTATCCACACCCTCCAGAGGTTCTGCCTCAGCCGCCGAGTTTCTCCGGCACTTTGCGTTCTGTCTGAAGTTTGCACGCAACCCCAACCCCCCCCCAACCAGGTGATTTCTTCCATGTTGGTAAAATATGCAGCTCAGCAATATAATTATCTGTGTAGTCTGTGAGCCAATGTTCTGGCGGGTAATTGATGGAAATCTGGGGAGAATAACCTAGTTAGCACTAGTATTGATGGTCAGTAAGGACTTGGTGGGCTGAAGGGTCTCTCCATGGCACAATATGGATTGAACCATATTGTGCCATGGAGTTACTCTTCTGGACCATCCACCATCTCTTCATAGAAACATAGACAATAGGTGCAGGAGTAGGCCCCTCGGCTCTTTGAGCCAGCACCATTTGATCAGACATTCAATATGATCATCTGAAATCAGTACCCCGTTCCTGCTTCTTCCCCACATCCCTTGATTCCTTTAGCCCCAAGAGCTAAATCTAACTCTCTTGAAAACATCCAGTGAATCGGCCTCCACTGCCTGCCGTGGCAGAGAATTCCACAGATTCACAACTCTCTGGGTGAAAACGTTTTTTCTCAACTCAGTCTTAAATGGCCTACCCCTTATTCTTAAAACTGTGACCCCTGGATTCCCCCAACATCAGGAACATTTTTCCTGCATCCAACCTGTCCAATCCTTTAAGAACTTTATATGTTTCTATAAGATCCCCTCTCATCCTTCTAAATTCCAGTGAATACAAGCCCAGTCGACCCATTCTTTCATAAAATGTCAATCCCGCCACCATCGGGACTGCCATTTAAGTCACCGGGAATGAACCTGGTGAACCTATGCGGCACTCCCTCAATAGCAATAATGTCCTTCCTCAAATTAGGAGTTGAAAACTGTACACAATACTCCAGATGCAGTCTCACCAGGCCGCTGTACAACTGCAGTATGACCTCCTTGCTCCTAAACTCAAATTCTAGTTCCACTGGAGTTTTAGAGAGAGCAGTGATTCAAGCTGAAGGTTAAACAGGCAGGAAAAGGCACTAACCTTCTGGACCTAATGTAACTCTCGTTCCTGTGCCGCCTGTCTCGGTCACTGCTCCTCGACCGTGACCTCCGCCTGCCCCGCCTGCTTCGCCGGTAACGGTCGTGGTAACTCTCCCGGCTCTCTCGGTCTGATGAGCGGTACCGCCTCAAACGAGGCATCTGGAAAAAAAGGGGGGGGGCATTGTAGTTCAGGCAGGTGAGTGGAGCAGAGCCGCATGGCAGCCAACTCATGGAGAGAGCGAGCAGCTAAATTACTTCCTCCTGATCCAATCTTCAAGCTTCAATCAGCCGTGATCACATTGAATGGTGGTGCTGGCTCGAAGGGCCGAATGGCCTACTCCTGCACCTATTGTCTAAAGTACTTCAAGTACTTTCCACAACCTGTGTATTACGACAATAAGACATTTGATAGGTACAAGGACAGTAAAGGTTTAGTGGGATTTCGGTCAATTGGCTAAGAACTAGGTCAGCATGCACAACTTAGGCCAAATGGCCTGCCTCGGTGCTGTATGACTAAACTGGTAAGCTGCAATGCGGAATTTCTATAAAGAATCCAGTGGCTTCACAAGAAAGGGAGGGTCCTAGACGCTCAATTGACCGTGGTTGGGTGGGTGGTTTCCAGAACTAACAGGAACAATAAGGACGCCAAGGCAGGAGGCACTGAGGTGCCAATAAGAACATTTATGGTTAATACATTGGCAGAAATTGATAACTAGTAGCTGAAAAGGAAATAAAGGCTCTTTTCCGGGTGGCAGGCAGTGACTCGTGGGGTAATGCAAGAATCAGTGTCGAGTCCACAACCTTTTGAAAACCATTTACATGATTTGGATGAAGAAACTAAATGTATTATTTCTTTAAAAAATAGACACAAAGTTCTGGAGTAACTCAGCGGGTCCGGCGGCATCTGTGGATAGGTGATGTTTCGGGTTAGGTCTCTTTGGATTGGGGACATTTGAATCCCGTATGAAGGGTCCCAAACCTAAATGTCACCTGTCCATGTTTCGCAGAGATGCTGCCTGACCTGCTGAGTTACTCCGTTTTTTAGGAAGGAACTGCAGATGCTGGAAAATCGAAGGTAGACAAAAATGCTGGAGAAACTCAGCGGGTGAGGCAGCATCGATGGAGCAAAGGAGATAGGCGACTTTTCGGGTTGAGACCCTGCGCTCCATAGATGTTGCCTCGCCCGCTGAGTTTCTCCAGCATTTCTGTCCACCTGCTGAGTTACTCCAGCGCTTTATCTTTTTTTAAAAAACAATAAGGGGTTTTCAAAAGGTTGTGGACTCGACACTGATTCTTGCATTACCCCACGAGTCACTGCCTGCCACCCAGAAAAGAGCCTTTATTTCCTTTTCAGCTACTAGTAAGAGTGGGGGGGGGGCTGAGGGTGGTGCAAAGAAACTTCAAGGTAACTTAGACAAGTTGAGTGAGTGGGCAAGCGTGTGGCAAATGAGCTAATATTACAGACCAACAGCAAAGCATTATTTAAATGGTCATATGAAATAGCAGTAGAATTAGACCATTCCGACCATCAAGTCCACTCCGCCATTCAATCATGGCTAATCTATCTCTCCCTCTTAACCTCTAAATGGAAATAGATTTGGAATCTGGCTGATCCTGTGCAATGGTCAAGGGGTGCAACTTACAAGTGCAAGTAATTGTAGTGGCAAATGATGTTTTTAAAAGCACGAGGTTTTACATGCAGGAGCAATACAGTGGCGCAACACTAGAATTGCTGCCTTACAGCGTCAGAGACCCAGGTTTAACACCACAGGTGCTTGTCTGTACGGAGTTTGTATGTTTTCCCCATGACCACGTAGGTTTTCTCCGTGATCTTTGGTTTCCGCCCACACTCCAAAGACGTACAGGTTTGTAGGTTATTTAGCTTTAGATTTAGACCCTAGTGTGTGTGTAGGGTAACGTTAATGTGCAGGGATTGCTGGTCGGTACGGACTCGGTGGGCCCAAGGGCCTGCTTCCGCGCTGTATCTCTAAACCAAACGAGTAAACATATCTCACTCTAGTAACGAACAGCAGCACAACTGTTTTGGTTTCTGTGCTTATCATGGAGGGAGCTCAGCAAAGGCTTGCCTGAATGATTCCAGGGAACGTTTATTGTCACGTGTACCGAGGTACAGTGAAAGGTTTTTGTTTCGTGCTCTCCAGCAAGCAGAAAGACAATACATGATTATATTTGAGCCATTTACAGTGTATAGATACATGATAAGGGAATAACGTTTAGTGCAACGTAAAGCCAGCAAAGTGCAATCAACAATAGTCCGAGGGTCACCAATGAGGTTGATGGTAATTCAGGAATGCTCTCTGGTTGTGGCAGGATGAAAACTGGAACTGTTGAAAATTCTGTCTAAATTCCCTCAGAAGAATGAAAAGAACTCTCATTCAAACATGCAAAATTAAGGTTAGGCTCATTGCAGAGATGTTTGTGTCCAGAGGCGAGGAGGCATCACGGGGGTCACAGTCTCGGGATATGGGCAACATACTTGGGATTTAGTCATGGATTATTTCTCCGAGGGTGGTGCAGGCATAGCTGCCAGGCAGATTGTGGGTCGCTGCACCAGACACACCCCTATCTCCCAAGGAGATCCCACAAGCAGATTCAATACCAAGATATAGACAGACAGAATGCAAGTCCCAATAAAATCCTAAACTAATGTTGCTGTTCCAGAGATGGGAAACATTGCAGAATCAGGTCAATGAGAAAGATGTATACTGCCAAAGACAAACTCTTTACCACAAAAGGAAGTGCCAATGAAGTAATGTACTGCCAGCCATCAGAGAAGCACGGCTAATTTGAAAGGAAGCAGGAAGTTCTCCAACACATCAAATCAACATTAGTCCCCAGCTGCATGCTCTAATAACGTCAAATACCCCATATGCATCAACAGACCCAAGTGTACACGTGGCAACTATTTTGCCGAACATTTGTCCAACCATCTGCCTATCCCCCCCCACAAAATAGTCTGAAGGAGGGTTCCAACCCAAAACACCACTTTTCAAATGCTTCCTAACCCATTGACTTACTCCAGCACTGTGTTTTCTCCAGTTTCTGTACCTCCTCAAACATTATTTGTTTTCCCGAAGATAGACACCAAAAGCTGGAGTAACTCAGCGGGTCAGGCAGCATCTCTGGAGAGAAGGAATGGGTGACGTTTCGGATCAAGGCCCTTCTTCCCTCTCCTTTGTTTTACTTCGCCACAGCTGCCGTCTGCCTTGCTGAATGTTCCGCCATACAGCAGAGAAACGGGCCCTTTCGACAACTTCAAGTAACACATACTTTCTCTCTGCCTCCGTCCCTCCCCCACCGTAGATCTCCAACCAGTTTCACGGTCCTGAATAACTTTACTGTTTGTACGCCTCATTGTCACCTATTGCTCAACCATTCTAAAGACCCTTCTTCCATCGCACATTCTTCTCCAGAGATCTCTATTTTCAGTATTTTGTGTCCATCTACTCTTGTCAACATGTGCAGGATTGAATATAGACACAAAATGCTATAGTAACTCAGGGGGACAGACAGCATCTTGGATAGAAGGAACAGGTGACGTTTTGGCCCAAGACCCCATCCGGGCCAGTCTGAAGAAGAGCCTCTTCGCAAAACATCACCCTTTCCTTCTCCCCAGAGATGCTGCCTGTCCCGCTGAGTAACTCCACCATTTTGTGTCTATCTTCAGATCAAAGCAGACATTGATCAAGGAAATACAGAATTTCAATGAAGGTCTGAAGAAGGGTCTCGACCTGAAACGTCAACCCGTTCCTCCTCTCCAGGGATACTGCTTGTCCCACCACTGAGTTACGCCAACCTTTGGTGCTGAGTGATGCTCTACTTAAGAGTTTTTCACTGTACTACATCCAGATGTTCCTCACTCCCCCTCCATTGAGTCTGTCCAAAGCAAGTGATGTCTGCGAAGGGCTGCTCTCACCCCAGCCTCAGACTGTTTACCCTCCTCCCATCAGGGTCAGCAGGACCAGCAGGTTCAGGAACTGCAGCTGTTACACTACTTAACTCTGCACCTCGGTGATTGTCAGTACTATACTCGCTGGAGTTTAGAAGGATGGGGGGGACCTCATTGGAACGTTATCGAATGGCGAAAGGCCTGGACAGAGTGGATGTGGAGAGGATTCCACAAGTGGGAGCGTCTAGGACCAGAGGGCACAGCCTCAGAATTAAAGGGCGTTCCTTTAGGAAGGAGATGAGGAATTTCTTCAGCCAGAGGGCGGTGAATCTGTGGGATTCGTTGCCACAGACGGCGGTGGAGGCCACAAGTCAGTGGATATTTTTAATGCAGAGATAGATAGATTGTTGATTAGTGCGGGTGTCAGGGGTTACGGGGAGAAGGCAGGAGAATGGGGTTGGGAGGGAGAGAGAGATCAGCCGTGTTTGAATGGCGGAGTAGACTTGATGGGCCGAATGGCCTAGTTCTGCTGCTATCATTTACAAGCAGCCTTTAACTTTCTTCCAGCTGTCTGGTGGTTCAAAGACTGGTTTGACAACGGCCGTATTGAAGCAGAAGCAGAAGTTTGTTTTTCGCCCACGGGCGGTGTTTACCTCCCTCTGCAGCTCGGCATGTAAATGCATGCAGCGTCCCCAGGGCGGGGACATGGGGGACATGGCGACAGGTTCTTGGTTACTTGGTCCTCTAAAATATTCCAACTGGAATTTAAACTGGAGGCGGTGAAGGGAGGGGTTTAGCCATAGAGCAGAGGCCACAAGTCAGTGGATTTTTTTTTAAAAGGCAGAGATAGATAGATTCTTGATTAGTGCGGGTGTCAGAGGCTTATGGTGATCTCCATATAACAATTACATATAACAATTACAGCACGGAAACAGGTCCTTCTTTTAGGACCAAGATGAGAAAAACATTTTTCACACAGAGTGGTGAATCTGTGGAATTCTCTGCCACAGAAGGTAGTTGAGGCCAGTTCATTGGCCATATTTAAGAGGGAGTTAGATGTGGCCCTTGTGGCTGAAGGGATCAGGGGGTATGGAGAGAAGGCAGGTACAGGATACTGAGTTGGATGATCAGCCATGATCATATTGAATGGCGGTGCAGGCTCGAAGGCCCGAATGGCCTACTCCTGCACCTAATTTCTATGTTTCTAGAAGGCAGGAGAATGGGGGTGTGGAGGGAGAGATAGATCAAGTCACATTTATATATATATATATATATAGCACATTTAAAAAACAACTCTCGTTGACCAAAGCGCTATACATTCACATCAGCCGTGATTGAACGGCGGGGTGGACTCGATGGCCTAATGCTGCTCCCGTCACCTGGCCGAGTGGCCACCTCCTGAACCCATCTTTGTGTGTGAATTGTCTACAATTCTCTTGTCAACATCCGGGCCGGCACCGAACGACGACGGACTACAACTCCCGGCAGGCGTCGCGATGTGCGCATGCGCACTGGTGCCCCCTTCCCCCTTCCCCCCCCCCCCCCCCCCCCCCCCTCCCCGGCGCCAGATTCGCCCCGGTTTTTTTTTCGCACGGTTTCCCCGTCGACCCCCGGGGGGGACGGGGACGGGGGGAGAGCGGGGTTTTTGGGCGGGGGACGGGTGTTGACGGCGCCCGATCGCCGATCCCCGCCCGCCCGCCCGTCCGCCATTTGGCAGCACCGTCGCCTCCGCCGCCATCTTGTCTCCTCGTCCGCCGCCGCCGCCGCCTCAGGCCTCCCCCTCCCCGCCGCCCCCTCCCCAAACCCGCCGCAACCGGCCCCTCGCCGTCTCTCACCGCCTTCGCTGCCAGCCCAGTGTGCTTGTCCCACAAGAAATCCGTGATGGCGGGATTCCTCCGGACTGCAAACTCTCTCTCTCTCTCTCTCTCTCTCGCCGCCGCCTCTGGACAACCAACGGCAGCCTGACCACGCCCTCTGTGACGCCACCGCGCCGCTCCCGCCCACGCAACGCTCCCACCTGATTGGCGGCCGGGCCCGTCCGTCTGCCCATCCGAGGACGTCATGGTGTCCCGCCTCCTTCTTGCCGTGTCTGATTGGTCGGCCTCCTGTCCATCAGCTGTCTTCGAGGGGTCCGCCCCCGCCCATCTGTAGACGTCATGGTGCCCCGCCCGTCTCCCCCTTGCCGTGTCTGATTGGCCGGCCGCCTTTCCATCAGCTGTCGTCGGGGGTCCGTCCCCGCCCACCTGCGGAGGTCATCATGTCCCGTCCCCCTGCCGTGTCTGATTGGTCGGCTTCCCTGTCCATCAGATGTCGTCGGCCCCTCCCCTCCCCCGCCCCGGTGTCTGTTGACGGACTCGGCGTCCACTGGTCCCGCCCGCCGCCCAACGCACCTGATTGGTTGTTCGTCCCTTCCATCATCGACCAGGGTGGCCCGCCCCGCCCCCACAACGCACCAGATTGGTTAGTCGTCACGTCCATCATCCACCACTGGTCCCGCCTGCCGCCCCAACGCACTTGATTGGTTAGTCGTCACGTCCATCATCCACTACGGAGGCCCGCCCCGCCCCCACACCGCACCTGATTGGTTAGTCAACCCGTCCATCATCCACCACGGAGGCCCGCCCCGCCCATTGGCTGCCGTCAGACATTGTTCTGCCCACTTACCCGCATTCCATTGGCCGCACGGTCCGTCCATCCGACGACGTCGGACGTTTCGCCGCTGGTCCCGCCCTCTACCGCGCATCGGATTGGGCGCCCGTCCCGCCAATCAATTGACGTCGACCAATCGCCCCTCCCCCCCCGGTGACCGTTGACGGACTCGACGATTCAAACTTCGATTCCCGCCTCAGGGCGTCCGAAGCCGCCAATGTCCCTTCATGGGTGCTAATGTGTCTCCTCATGGGTGTCAATGTGTCTCCTCATGGGTGTCAATGTGTCTCCTCATGGGTGCCAATGTCTCAATAGACAATAGGTGCAGGAGGAGGCCATTCAGCCCTTCGAGCCAGCACCGCCATTCAATGTGATCATGGCTGACCATCCCCAATCAGTACCCCATTCCTGCCTTCTCCCCATATCCCCTGACTCCGCTATCTTTAAGAGCCCTATCTAGCTCTCTCTTGAAAGCATCCGGAGAACCGGCCTCCACCGCCCTCTGAGGCAGAGAATTCCACAGACTCACAACTCTCGGGGTGAAAAAGTGTTTCCTCGTCTCCGTTGTAAATGGCCGACCNCCTTATTCTTAAACTGTGTGTGTGTGTGTGGCCCCTGGTTCTGGACTCCCCCAACATCGGGAACATGTTTCCTGCCTCTAGCGTGTCCAAACCCTTAACAATCTTATATGTTTCAATAAGATCCCCTCTCATCCTTCTAAACTCCAGAGTGTACAAGCCCAGCTGCTCCATTCTCTCAGCATATGACAGTCCCGGGAATTAACCTTGTAAACCTACGCTGCACTCCCTCAATAGCAAGAACGCCCTTCCTCAAATTAGGGGACCAAAACTGCACACAATACTCCAGGTGTGGTCTCACTAGGGCTCTGTACAACTGCAGATGGACCTCTTTGTTCCTATATTCGATTCCTCTTGTTATGGGTGCCAATGTCCCTCATAGATACATAGACAATAGGTGCAGGAATAGGCCATTCGGCCCTTTGAGCCAGCACCACCAACTGTGATCATGGCTGATCGTATAATCCCCCATCCCCAACCAACAACCCCCCCCCCCCCCCCCCCCCCCTCAATACCCACTCAATAGATGCTAGACACAAATGCTGCAGACAGAAAGAGATATCGCCCCGTTTATTTAAGGCAGAGTGATCGCGGATACGACACACGACACCAGGTTAAAGGGAAGCCTGCGTCCGCGATGTGTTTGTTTGAAGGCCTGTGGCTGCATCATCTTTCCCTGGAGCCCGCCAATGGGGAGGGTCCAGTGGTGAAGTCGTGCAGTTCGGCTCCCCCCCCCCACCACGGCACGGCTCTGGGGAAGGGGGGCCGGACGGAGACCCCCCCCCCCCCCCCGCCTCCACCAGAGACTCCGAAGGTTGGGAAAACGGCATCAGGGGAAACGAACGGAAAGAGTTCCAAGCTTCAGCCGGGCCCACTTGGTAGACGGGAGGGAGCCCCGGAATACCCATGGCGTCACTGATTCAGGGTTGGGAGCGGTTGATGCATCAGTCTACGGTGTTTTATTAACTCTTGTGTATTCTCCATCCAGAAACACTGCAAAAACAGAACAAAATTGGTGAGTCTGAAGGGAAGACAAATTCATCTGGCCCTTGTAGAAGAAGGGTCTCGACCCGAAACGGTCACCTATTCCTTCGCTCCGTAGATGCTGCTTCACCCGCTGAGTTTCTCCAGCATTTTTGTGTCTACCTAAGATTGTTCCAGAATCTGCAGTTCCTTCTTAAACAACTGTCATTTAACATCATAGCTGATCTCTCTCAATACCATATTCCTGCTCTCTCCCCGTACCTTAGAGGTGCAGCGGTAGAGGTGCTGGCTTATAGCAACGGAGAACTGAGTTCAATCCTGACTTTGGATGCTGTCTGTACAGACTTTGTACGTACTCCCTGTGACAGTGTGGGCTTTCTCCAGCTGCTCCGGTTTCCTCCCACATCCCAAAGACGTGCATATTTGTAGGTTAATTGTCATTGTTCATCAGTCTTATGAAAGTAAAGAATGCAGGTACAGCAGGCAGTGAAGAAAGCAAATGGCATGTTGGCCTTTATAACAAGAGGAATCGAATATAGGAGCAAAGAGGTCCTTCTGCAGTTGTACACAGCCCTAGTGAGACCACACCTGGAGTATTGTGTGCAGTTTTGGTCCCCTAATTTGAGAAAGGACATTCTTGCTATTGAGGGAGTGCAGCGTAGGTTTAAAAGGTTAATTCCCCAGATGGCGGGTCATATGTCAAAATGCTGAGAGGATGAAGCAGCTGGGCTTGTACACCTCTGGAGTTTAGAAGGATGTTGAGAGGGATATCTCATTGAAACATATAAGATTGGTTATGTGGTTTTTGGAGCACGCTGGAGTGCAGGTCGGATGTTGGGGAGTCCAGAAACCATGGGGCCACAATTTTAAGAAATAAGGAGTAAGCCATTTGGAACGGAGACGAGGAAACACTCTTTTTCTCACAGAGAGTGGTGAGAGACCGAGGAATTCTCTGCCTCAGAGGGCAGTGGAGGCCGGTTCTCACCCAACCACGGGAGGGGGGGGGGGATGCTTTCAAGAGAGAGCTAGATAAGGCTCTTAAAAATAGCGTAGTCAGGGGATATGGGGAGAAGGCAGGAACGGGGTACTGATTGGGGATGATCAGCCATGATCACATTGAATGGCGGTGCTGGCTCAAAGGGGCCGAATGGCCTCCTCCTGCACCTATTGTCTATTGACCATCGATTGCCTGTTCACACTATTTCTTTTGCATCCATTCATCTACAGGGTAGGGGCAATTAAAAAAAACCGAACCTACAAACCCACTCGTCTTTTGGGATGGTGGGAAAAAAAAAAAAGGATACGGGAGCACCCCGGGAAAAAACTCACGTGGTCACAGTGAGAACATGCAAACTCCACACAGACAGCACCCGAGGTCAGGATCGATCCTGAGTTAATAAATCAGTGACTCCTAAATATCGGCGAGACCAAGCGCAGGTCTGACCTCCTCACCCTCCCCCCTTCCTGCCCAACCTCCCCCCATTTCCTCGCTTTGCAGCCCTCCTCCCCACCCCCAGTGCGACCCATCCGTTCCCCCCTTTCCCCCCCTCGCTCTGCCCCAAGCTCACTCCCCGACCCTTCTCCCCTTCCCTTTCTCCCTCGACCTTTCTTCCTGGCCTCCTCCACTGTCCGGGGTTGAGGCCCGCACACAAATTGAGGAACGCAGCACCGTCATATTTCGCTTGGGCAGCTTCCCCACCCCAGCGCTGAAGAAGGGTTTCGACCCGAAACGTCACCCATTTATTCTCTCCATAGATGCCGCCTCACCCGCGATTTTTCTCCAGCATTTTGTGTCTAAAAAAAAAATAAAAAAAAAAAAAAAAAAAAAAAAAAAAAAAAAAAAAAAAAAAAAAAAAAAAAAAAAAAAAAAAAAAAAAAAAACCTTCGATTTTAATCCACATCTGCAGCTTTCTTTCCACTACCGATTAAGTAAGTAGGTTTATTTGGCCAAGTATTCACATACAAGGAATTTTGCCTTGGTGGCTACCCTGCCCACAGTAACAACATGACATACCGTGACAGTTATGAATGACTCGAAAACTCTAAACATAATAATAATAAAAGCAGGAAATGATAAAACACCATTGATACAAGCGTGTGAACCAACAAAATACCAATGCAAAGGGAGGGCGACAGATTTTTGTCTGTTTGAGTAGAGCAACTATTTTGTGATAAAAACTGTTTTTTATGTCTGGCTGTGCGGCTTTGACAGACCGAGTCGCCTTCCCAGAGGGAAGTGATGTCAAGAGGAGTTGTGGCCAGGGTGAGAGGGTCGAGATTGACCTTGCCGCTCGCTATTCTTTAAAAATGTCTTTCTGCTCATGTAAGCAGAGCGGGACGGCCTGTGTTGTATCACGGGGAGTCCCGGTCGACCTAGCGGGACGGGTTCCACCCCTCCACCGCGTCCCCCGCCCCCTTACCATCAGCTTATTGACCCGAGATGTGCCCTGGAGCTCCGTGACCTTCCGCAATGCTTCTCCTGGAACGGGCCCAACTCAGCGTTCAGCTCCTCCGACCGACTCGACACAGCTCGCAAGACAAAGGCAGTGAGGCGGAGGTGAGGCGGAGGGCATGGTCCGGGCCCAGTAACCGAGAGGCGGCGTGGGGAGGGGGGACGGTACGGAAACCGGGGGGGAGGGAGGGAGTGAGTGAGTGAGTGGTGGGGACATCGGAGTGGGAGGAGCAAGGTTTGTTCGGAAGACAATGGGGAGGGTGAAGGGTCGGGGGGGGGAGTGAGCTTGGCAAGCGAGGGGGGCTGGTGGGGAAAGAGGGGGACGAGGGGCACTGGAGGTTGGGGGGCTGCAAAGCGAGCGAATGGGGGGCGGAGTTGGGGCAAAGGGGGGCAGGGTGGAGGAGTCAGAGCTGGGTGGGCCGCGGGGGGGGGGGGTGTTGGGGTGAGGGAGATTGGGTTCCCAGGCCAAGGAATTCAATAATAAGGATTTAGACAAGAGTGGGATTAGAGCGAGGAAGAGCGGGTGGGTCAGGGGAGGAGAGGAGAAGGGGAGGAGGAAGGAAAGAAATGGGAGAGGGAGTTCGGGGTAGGTGAAGGTGGAGGGGGGTGAGGGAGGGGATAGGGAGGGGGGGAGAGGGAATGAGAAAGGAGGAGATAGGAGGGGGGGAGGGGGGAAGAGGAGGGAGAATAGAGATATGGAAGGAGGGGAGAGAAGATAGGTGGAGAGAAGGGAGGGAGAGGGAAAGGGAGAGTGGTGAGGGAGAAATAGGAATAAAAAAAAGGTGAGATAGGAGTGTCGGGGGTAGGGTGAAGGGAGAGGGAGGGGAGGTGGAAGGGAGGGGGAAGCCAGTGGTGGAGGGAGGGAGGGGGGAGTGGTGGTCAGGTGTAGGGTTTTGGAAGGAGGGCGTGTGCACTGCATTAATGTCGTACTTTAGGTGGTTCTGTGTGTGGGTGGTGAAATTTCCTTGGTGGTCTGCTACTTTTCTACGCTCACTCTGTTTTGCTCTAGTTCGCGAACTGTTTGGGTTAGTGGTAGGTATCTTGTCGTATAGCTTTGTGCTGGTGTTTGTGTGTGGTGGCCTGGTGGGTGTTGTGTAGTTTGTGTGGTGTGTGGTAGTAGATTTTATGGTTGATGTTTTTTAAACTTCCAGTGTCTTTCCGATCGTGAACCTAGTTGTTCGCTCTCTCACGGCTTACTTCCTGGCACTGTACGTTGATCAAACACTTTCCGCGTCGTTCGACGTGTGTTGCTGTGTTTTTAGGTGTCTGTGCGTTGTTATGTTATTATTGTGTTTTTTGTATCTTTTCTGTTGAGTATTTTTTTTTTATGATTCTATGGTTAGTTTTTGTTTTTTTGGTGGGAGTTTGTAGTGGTTGTCGGTTTTTTATTGTTTTGTTTGTAGTGGTATGTGGGGGCGGGGTATGGTTTCGAGGGAGGGTTTTGACCGGGGTGCGTGAGGGCGTTGGGAGGGGGGGGTAGTATGGGTGGAGGGAGGCATTCATTCCACGAGCCGGTCGCGCTGAAATCGTCTTCATGTTGGGTGTGCTTTTGAATACCTGTGCGTTCGGTGTATGTGGGTGTTGAGGTTATCGTTGTTTGTTGTGGGATTCGGCGTCGCGGTGCGGACGGCCCCGACTTCCTAGGTCATCGCGTAAGTATCCACGTACATGCAAGTAGATATCTGTTCGTGGAAGATTTTCTATCCCGGGCAATGTTTTAATATAATGGAAATTGTTACATCACGGTAGGAATTCATTAATCTATGGTCGGTTATTAATCTTCTCCAACCCCCCGCTTATTATCTCGTCCAACGATTATTTCCTTTTTTATTGAGATTCATGTTTTGTTCTTTCTGGACATGCTGGTATGGTGGATGATTATATTATTAAGTACAGGTCCGTTTTTTCTTAAACCTTGCGACCTTGTCTCGTCTACACTATCTTATCTCTCCTCTTTACGTTTGTTTCATAGTCCTTTGCTTCTCACATTTCCTCTCTCATCTCTTTCCTTCCCCTTATTCTTTTGCTATTCATGTTTTTAACTGATGTTGTATTCTTTTCTTTTCTTTTCGGCTCGTGTTCTCTACTCATCTCTTGCCTTTCTGTTCTTTCTCTTCTTCTGAGAAACTTACCTTTGTCTCTTCTCAAGCCGGCTTGTTTACTCTCTTTCCGCTCTCCTTTGCTTTTCTCTTCCTTACATCGCTTTGCAAATCCTTTTTTTGAATTATTATTTTTTTTTTTGTTGTTTGTTTTTTTTTTTTTACCATGTATTTTTAATAAATCGGCTTTGTATTTTTTTGGGTAAGGGTGGTTGTATTTGTTTTTTATTTTTTGTACCATCCACCTAAACATTATTTTTGATTTAGTTATGAGTATATTTTGGAGTTATTATTTTTGTTGTATATTTGGTTAACTTGTAATAATAGTTAGTAAGAGGTGATGTTTGTGTTTCTTTATTTAAGGTGGTTTTATTTTCTTTTCTTGTGTTTTCTTGTTAATTTTTGGACTGAAATATTTTAAATGGGTTTAGCTTTGTCATTATTTGTGTTTATTTTTTATTGTGGAGTTTGGTTTTGTGTAGTTATTTGTTTTTGTTTGTTGTGTTATTTTGTTATTAATAATTTGTTTTTTTTTTTTTTAGTTTTTTATCTATATTTTTTTGTCTATTTTTTATTTTGTTTTTTTTGTAAGTATTATTTGTTTATTGTTAATTTTTTTTTTTATGCGTCTGTTATGTTTTTTTATTTTGTTTTTTTTGATTTTCCAGCCGCCATCTTCTCTCTCACCACCACTCACTCGCCCCCTCCTGGACACCGTCTCTCTCTCCATTCGACCCAGGCCTCTCCTCACTCGAAGGTCAAACAGTCCCAACCCCGCACCTCTCGGCTTCCGACATTGCACAGTAACGGAGTTGGCCGACCGATCCGCATCCCCATCCCCGCCTGAATCATTGCAACAACCATCAGGCGCACGGTGCCGACCGGTCGTGGCGGAGCGGGGCGGAGGACCGGGGCGCAACCGGTTGCCTGACGGCGAGTGGGATTTGGGAACCGCGAGCCAGGACGGGCTGGCAGCTTTGTCGGAGTTAGAAAAACAAATAGAAAACCCCCGACCAGCGTGTGTCGGGCCTCGCGCCACCCCGGGTCCTCGCCCACACGCCAGCCACGCCCGTTCGCCCTCAGGACAACGGCCGGCGGGACCGGGCTGCCCTCCCTGCCCCCCCGAGGCCTCGAGGCCCCCCCCCCTTCCCCCAGCTCCCCCCGCGCGCACCCTCACTGGCTGTGGTGTAGCCCTTTACGCCAACACTCCTCACGCCTCCCCACACTTCCAACCCCCACACTCACCCGCGAGAGCCCGCCATACGACCTACCCAAACTGTCACCCCACGCTTACCAACCCGACCAGTGGCAAAGCAAACCCCCACTCGCCCACCCACGACCGTCCTCCCGACTCTCCACGTTAGTCCTCCTCCCCAACCCCCACCCACACTGTCAACCCTCTCACTCCCCAACAATGTAAAAGGGTCTCACCCCTCGGAAAACCCCCTCCACTCCACCCCCACTTCCGTGCTCCAAAAACCCACAAAAGACCTTCACAACCCCCGACATCTGACAAAACTCTACCCAACCGCACATCCCTACCCCCCACAACTTCATAATAAACCCACACCCACACCCCCACGTCTGGGTAACTCCCCGTAACCTCCCACCGCGTCCCCCACTCAAAGCCAGACCGAGCTATCTAACCCATTCCCCTTTACAGCGACCCTGCCTCAAACCCACTCGTCACGCTCTACGAACCCTGTGCCCCACTCTTCCCCGCCTCCACACAACCGCTCTCCCCCTCACCATGGCCCACCGCAGTCACCCTCGCCTGGACTCTCACCGCCCACCCTCAAGAACGCTGGCTCCCCCCCACGCCGTCACGATGAAGTTCTCTTCACGCCTCATCTTTTTCTGATTACTCTGCACCTTCCTGTCGTGTAGGAAGGAACCGGGAAGGTGCTGGTTTAAAAAAGAAAAAAAAGAAAAACTGAAGAGGGTCGACAACATAAAAGCTGGAGTAACGTCACAGCGGGACAGCGGCAATCTCTGGGGAGGAGGTGAATGGTGACGGTTTGTGGGTTGAGACCCTTCTTCTTCTTCACCATCCCTTCACTTTGGGTTGAGTTGAGTTTCATGGTGTCGAGGTAAGCGAAAAGAAAGCCCTTATAAGCGTGCTATGCTAGCCCAGGGCTGGCCGGGGGATTGTGTGGGAGTGTTGCCGTTGGCAAACAGGTGGAAGGTGCAGAGACAGGTGTGAAAAGGAGACAATCAAAGGGGAGTCGATGTGAAAATAGATCCATCATCGTTACGAGGGGAGAGGGTGACAATGAAAGAATACAAAGATAAAATTAATCACAACGAGGACAGTCAGACTGGTCTGCAGAGAACTGAGGATGGGGAAGGGATCAAGAGGAGTTCAAGAGTGTTTTTTTTTTGTCATAAAATGTCCCGAACGGGACAATGAAATGGCAGCACAACAAGAGCAAGAGTGAACATGTAACCATTAGTAAAAAACGGGAAACAAAAAAATAAAAAGTTCAATTAAATAACTAGTATAGGTGCAAATAACTCAATAATAATTTTAGCCTTTTTGCAGTCAGACTCAGAGCTTAAGTCATTGAGGAAGGTCTCTGCCCAATAATAGTTTGCCTACTTCCTCGCTCCATAGAAGATGCTGCCGTCACACCGCTGAGTTTCTTCTCCACATTTTTTGTCTACCGTTGGATTTTAGAAACATAGAAAATAGTGCATGTAGTGAGGCCACATGTCGGCCCTTGCTATATTCGACGGGCGAGCACCGCGCCATTCTTGAGTGAGTGCGTGGCTGATCGCCCCTATTCAGATAACCCGTGGCCTGCCATCTTTACTTCCCCATATCCCTTGACTCAAACTCAGCCCCTAGAGCTCTATCTATACTCTCTCTTAAATCCAACCAGTATTTGAGAAAGAAACCTCCACTGCTCCCTGTGGCAAGGGAATTTCCGAAATTCGTAAGCTTCGTGGGTGTAAACGTTTTTTTTTTTTATTTCTCACCTCATCTTAAATACCTTCCCATTAATCTAAGACTGTGGCCCCTGGTTCTGGACGTCGCAACCAAGCATCTGCAGTTCCTTCTTAACAAGAGCTTATTCATTCTCGTGTTTTAATAGTCCCTTATGGTTGTGGGGAAAAAGCTGTTCCTGAAAACCTGGAGACGTTCCAGTCTTCAGCGCGTTCTGTACCTTTCTAAACCTGAAGGCAGCGGGGAGATGAGTGTGGTGGCGCAGGTGGTATGGGTCCAGCGATGAATGCGTGCCGGGCCCTTTTTGAGGCAGCGACATGCGATAGATCCTCCTCGATGGTGGGTGGAGGGTCAGAGCCGATGAAATGGACTGGGCAGTTTTACTATTACTTTTTTGTGGTCTATTATTCTTTTCCCCGCTTCACTGGGCGCATCCAGAGTTGGCCGAACCGAAGCCCAACTATCAAAACCGGTCCAGCAAGCCTCTCTCTATTGTGCACCTGTAGAAGTAAAGGGAGAGAGTCCTTCCCTTGACAGGGGCCCGACTCCATCCGTAATACATCTGCGGAAGTAGATGCGCTGATGTGCTTTCTTTATGATTTGCATCCGTGAGCTGGGATCAGGAGAAGTTTTCCCAGGAATGTGCACGCCCCGAGGCAAAAGACTACCCCAGACCAGACGGGGCGAGCCCACCTGCCCCTACCCAGCATCTGGATATCTCAGTAATAACTGCTATACCTCCTTCCCATCCTCGACTCCCCCACTCCCCCATCCCCCTCACTTTCCAGGATGTCGTGCCAACGGCCCAACCAGCCAGCTCCCGCAATCACTTATGATCAAGGCAGAACAAGCCAACTCATTATTCCGCCGTACCATCGCTTCTCTTCACGCTCCATAACCCCCCTGATCCCCTTTAAGCCCCAAGGGGTCCCACTAACTAACGTCCCACATACAAATATAGCCAAACGGACATGGGGCCTCAAGACTATCTTCTGTGGCAGAGAATTCCCATCAGATTCACCACTGGCAACTCTGTGTGAAAAATGTTTTTTTCTCTCACTCATCTCGTCCTAAAAAGACTTCCCCCTTATTCCCTTAAACCTGTGACCCCTTTGTCCTGGAACTTTCCCCAAACATCGGAACACAAATCTTTCCTGCATCTACCTGTCCAACCCCTTAAGGAAATTTTGTAAGTTTTCCGACAAAGATCCCCCCTCCTCAATCTATCCTAAAAAAAAATTCTAGCGAGTTGCTGTTTTTAAAAATCCGAAGATGGACAACAAAGCAAAAAGGTCAGGACTTTGATTCTCATGTATTTCACACCTGTACCACTTCCATATCTCTGCGTGTCCCCCTCCGACCCTGACTCTCAGTGTGAAAGAAGGGTCTCGACCTGAAACGTCAACCTTCCTTCTCTCCAGAAAACAAAAACCCGCTGCATCCCCGCTGACTACTCCGAGCTTTTTTCGCTTTCGCATTATAAAAAACATCAAGAAATGATCAGGAGATTTTCTGTTTGTGTGATCGCCCACACTTTCGGCCCTCCTTCACTTCACTTCACTTTTATTCACTACAGCACATTATAAAACAACTCTCCGTTGGCCAAAGTGCTTTACATTGGTGGTGAGGGTACTAACGTTTATACCAACAGTGGTTCAGAAGATTAAGTACGTACTTAAATACCCATATAGCCCTCGCTCAGAGGACCGTCAAGAAAGGCTGGAGAGTAAAGATGGAGTTTATTAGTCTCGACTTAGAGTAGTGTGAATGGAGGGGGGCAGCTCTGATGGGAAGAAGGGGATTGCTGGTTCCACAGTCTAGGCAGCTGCAACCGCAAGGCGCGGTTCGGTCGCCCCTGGAGCTTCTTCCTAGATTTCAGCAACCCAAAGTTGGCCGAATTTCTGAGGGACCCTGGAGGGGTGCGGTGGTTGAGCAGACATTTGACGTAGGTGGGGGCCAGCCCGTTAAGGCTTTTGTAGATATAAAGGAGGACTGAAATTTGTTCGGTAAACCGCACAGGGAGCCAGTGGAGAGAGGCCAGGATCGGGATGACGTGGTCCCGTCAGGAGTCTCGCTGCGCGGCGTTTTTGGACCATTTGCAGGCCGGGACAGGGAAATTTGGCTGATGCCAGTGTGGAGGGAGTTTTGCAGCAATCCAGGCGGGAGGAATAAATGTGTGGATGAACATATGTCGAGGTCAACAAACTGGAGGAATTTTATAATTTTAGCTATCGTCCTGAGCAGGAAGAAGCCTACTTTGACTTGTTTTGTCAAATTTCCAGTGCCGAGTCAAAGAATATCACTGGCGTAGGTTTTTGACCTCGTGAGGTTGGAGCAAATTGGCTGTTTTACACAGCGCAACTTGTGAGGATGTTACCCCCTTCAGTGTCCATGCCGGCAGGCAAGACCCTTCCACGGTGAACCTGCCTCGAGGAGTCTCTGCGGTCCCCCAGCTACAGCCAGAGGCAGTGGAGGGCCAGCTGGTCGGAAGGGCCACCAGCATGCATGGGCAGCACTGAAGAGCAGTGCGAGAGGGGGTGGGGAGGGGGGTAGAGGGAGCCCCGCGCTAGTATGGGGGGGGGGGAGGGGTGAGGGAGGGGGAGGAGGAAGCGTCCAATAACTCCAAATGAATTAAATTATTGCTGTTAAACAGCCATACAATCAATTTTTGCCCGTAGTCAGAGTAGAATTAAACAGGAGCGGGAGAAAACAGGAGCTCCGTGTACTGGAGGGATGTTTGCTTGGAAACCCAGGTGAGGGTCATGTGTGTGTGTGTGTGACTTCCTTCCCGATATCTTCCCCACACCTTCCCTTCTTCCGTGCTAGTCTCTTCTCTCTCGGGGCTCCACCCCCTCTTCTCCTCCTCTCTCACACACCCCCTCTGCGCTCCCTCCCTTTTCCCTTCTCATCCCACTTTCCCTTTCTCCGTTTTGACGCACTTCTCTCTTCCTCTCGTTTCCCTCCTCCTCCCCCCTCTTCCTGTCACAGCCCCCCTCTCTTTCCCCCCTCAATCATCTCTCCCACCCTCCTCTCCACCCTCTTTGGCATTCCCCCCCCACCCCCCCCCCCTCTCCCACCTACTCTATTCCCCCCCACACACCTCTGACTTACTATACCATCTCCCCCCAACTCCACCCACCCGACCCGCCTCCAGCTTCTAATCTGCGCCCGCCACCCTATCGGCCATCTCTCACCCCAGTCTCTTTCACACCTCATCTCCCCCACACCTCGCAAGCCGCAAGGGGCACCGCTTAATCGCATCCGCATCGGGTAATGCTCCGCCCTTGACGAGGTACCGCCACTTTAGTTCTCCCCAATCTACCTCGGTCCCTCATTCCCCCCCCTCCCCAACCCTCACAGTATCTTCCCCCCCCTACGGCTCCTCCCCCATCTCTTCTCATCCACCCCTCCCTCTCTCTCGCCCACCCTCCCTCATTTCACTTACTACTCTCCCACGCCTCGAAAAACTCCCGCACGCCTCCTTCTCCCTATAAAAACAAAAAAAAAACCCACCATCTCGGATGGCACACCCACCCTCACCATCACCCACCACACCCACTCTTAACATACCCCCCCACCCCGCACCCCACTTTTTAAATTTAGATATCTACGGAGTCACCACTCTTTAACTCACCCTCTCCTCTCCCACTCCTCCGTACCAGTCAACTCCCACCCCCCCCCTCCGTCACTCCCCTCCACCATTCCCTCTCTTTGACCCTCACCCCCACCGCTCTCTCCCCCACCCCTCTCTTTTCCCTCTTCCCCACCTCCTCTCTCGCCCGTCCCACTCCCCCCCCTCTATAATCCCCTCCACCACCCGTCTCTCTCTTCCTCCCCTCCACACCACCCCTGAATGCACTCTCCCCCCAACAATCCCCTCCTTTCCCCCCCTCCCCGACCTTCCACTCCTTCCGGCTCGAAGAGGCATAGCCGCCGACTAGATCGCGCGGGCACTCAAGACTCCCCATCTATCACCCCGCCCTCCCCACCCCTCACTCTAATCACCCTCTCTCTCCCCTCCTCCTCGTCCCCATCTCTCTCACCCACTACCACTATCTCACTCTGCCCCACCCCACCACTTTTCCCGCATGCCCTCCCTCGCCATCTCGTTCCCCCCCCACCTTACCTCCCCCTCCTTCTCTCCCTCCCACTCTCCCCCCATCTCTCTCTGGCCCTCCCTCTTGCAGTGAGGAGCGTGGACGCGGGTGGGCGAACAGTCTGGCGGCATTGGAGCCTGAGCTTTGCATCCTTGCGTGGGGAGGCGAGGAGGCGCTGTGACGCAGCCTGTAGCCCGGGCTGTCCGCCCGGCCCCGGCGGCCCGACTTCGCTGTCCAAGGTGCTGAGATGAACCGCAGGCAAACAACCTCCAGCTCCGGCTCCGGCTGGCCGAGGCCCGGTGCCCCGTACTCAATCGGCCCCCGACCCGAGGGCCAGCGCCCCGTCTAGGGCTGCATGATCGGCATAAGGGAGAAACGAGGGACACAGGATCGAGGGGAAGGAGAACAGGAGGGAGAGGAGAGAGAGAGGAGAGAGGAGAGAAGGGGGGTAAGGAGAACAGGAGTGGAAGGAGAGAGAGACGAGGGGGGAAGACACAGGAGGGAGAGGAAGAGAGAGAGAGGGGGAAGGAGGGAGTGGAGAGCAGAGAGGGGGAAGGAGACAGGAGGGAGAGGAGAAAGAGAGAGGGGGAAGTAAACAGGAGGGTGAGAGGAGGAGAGAGAGGGGGGAAGGAGACAGGAGAGGAAGAAAGAGGGGAAGGAGACAGGGAGGGAAAGGAGAGAGAGAGGGGGAAGTAGACAGGAGGGAGAGGAGAGAGAGAGAGGGGGAAGGAAACAGGAGGGAGAGGAGAGAGAGAGAGGGGGGGAAGGAGACGAGGATCTGCTCGACGCGGCGGGGGCAAAGGCGACCTTTGTCTGTCCCTGCCGCGCTGCTCTACTCATCCATTTTTGCCGTCTCCATTCTTTCTCTTCTCGCCCTGGTCAAGGCGAGTCACTCCCCCTGCTCCCCTGTTCCCCCTGCGCGTGGTCCTTCTCCCGTCGCTCGTTCACTTGCCTGTCTTGTCCTTTCTGTGTCTCGCATGTGATCTTCCGTGTCCTTCTCGGTTCTATCCGCCACTCTCTTTCAATGCGTGTGGTTGTCCTTCTTCGCTTGCCCCTTCTCCCTTCTCTACTTTTCTCTGTTCTCTACTCTTTCCGTTTCTCCACTCTCTGTGCTTATTTGTCCGCTTTTTTCTCTCGTCTCCTTCTCCCTGGTCATCTACTTTCTTTTGCTCTCTCTGTTTCTGCTTGTCTCTCCACGTCTCTGTCATGTCCCTTTTCGTCTGCTCTCCCTTCTTGTTCTAGTCTCCCCTCCTTTCTGTCTTTTCTTGCTCTCCCTTCACTTTCTATAATCGTTTTCTTTCTTTTTTCTAGGCCCTATCTATGATCGGTTAGCGGGTGTCCCTGCTCCCACATTCCTCTGACATGACCTCTCCGTCTTGTCCGGGTGGTCCTGTCCGGGTGCAGCGCGGGCATGCTCTGGTGCCGTTAGCCTGGTGAAGACCACCCCATCCGAGCCGGACACTGTTCGAGGCGTGGGAGAAGGATGATACGCGCGCCGGCTGGTCGTCGTGGGTAGGGGGGGGACCCCGGCCCGGCGCCGCCAAGGGAGGGGGACCCCGTGGGGGACCCCCGGAGCTGCCGGGTCGGGGGTCTGGGGAAAGAGCGAGGCCGGGTGTCTGGGATCCAACCTTCATGCAGCGGCAGCTCGGAGCCCGCTTCCAGCCCGGCACACCAAGTTCTCGACTATCGCATGTTTCGGCGGCAGCCACAAGGCGGTGGACGCTGGAGCAGCGGCGGGTGCAGTCGGCTGGAAGGGCTGGGTCATTCCACCACCCTACAGCGAACTTCAGGTACTGGGCACGGGCAGGGGGAGGGGGAGAGGGTCATTTCCACCCCTACACCGACTTTCAGGTACTGGGCACGGCAGGGGGTAGGGTGGGAGAGGGGTCATTCAACCGCACCTACAGCGACTTCATGGGTACTGGGCACGGCAGGGGGGATGGGGGATAGGGTCATTCACCCCTACCAGCGACTTCAGGTACTGGGCCACGGAGCAGGGGGGAAGGGGGAGAGGGTCATTCACACCCTACAGCGACTTCAGGTACTGGCCACGGCAGGGGGAGGGGGGTGGATAGGGTCATTCAACCCTCACCCCTACAGCGACTTTTCAGGTAATTGGGCACGTGGCCAGGGGGGGAGGGGGAGAGGGTCATTCAAGCACCCTGACAGCGACTTCAGGTACTGGGGGCACGGCAAGGGGGGAGGGGGGGTTAGAGGTCCATTCACCACCTACCAGCGACTTCAGGTACTGGGCACGCGGGGGAGGGGGGGAGAGGGTCATCACAGCCCCCCTACAAGCGACTTCAGGTACTGGGCACGGCAGGGGGGAGGGGGGAGAGGGTCATTCACCCCTACAGCGACTTCAGGTACTGGCACGGCAGGGGAGGAGGGGGGAGAGGGTCAGCACCCCTACAGCGTCTTCATGGTACTTTGGGAGGGGGGAGGGGGGGGGGGGAGAGGGTCATTTCACACCCCTATAGCGACTTCAGGTACTGGGTGAGGGGGCACTGGGCCCAAGGGGGGGGGGGGGCACCCAGCCCAGGGGAGGAGGAGGAGGCAGGAGATGGAGTAGAGATGGAGGGGGGGAGATGAGGGAGTGGGGTGGAGGGGAGGAGGGGTATCCTGAGAGGTGGAGGTGTGGGGAGGAGATGAGAGGGGAGGGGGTGGAATGAGGGGGGGGGGGGGCACAACTGAGCCCACGGGGACGGGGAAAACAGGGAGGAAGAGTGGGGTAGGGGGGGAAGGATAAGAGCGGTGTAGTGGGTAGAGGTGGGGGGTTCCACACTTATCCCAGGGGTATTCGGCTCTTGTGCGTTTGGCGGTTCTGTGTTCTGTCGTCGAGTGGCTGAGGGGTGTCATACCCAGCTCCCACATTGGATGGGCATGGAGTTGTTGAGGTGAGTGAGTTGGAGTGCCACCACAAACCCAATGCCTGCACTGGGTAGCTTTTCAGTTTCTCATCTCTTGGCTATTATCGTGTATTGGTGTTGAAGCTT
>JAVHYY010000941.1:20000-57011 GCA_035221665.1 Okamejei kenojei | reverse complement strand
CATCTGATAACTTCTTGGTTAAATATATTGTCCGTTTATAAGACGGTAACACTCTGAGCCTTTATTGGTGCTCTTATCAATTAGGATACTTAAGAAAAATTGCAATCCACAAGGAATTCACGATATATCTAATATGGATAAAAAGAACTTTTACTTGTAGTATACAGGGCCTCCAAATTCAGTATAACAAAATATAGTTATTTTAGACCAGGGATTTCCTGCAAATTGCAGGATATTAAACCACTTCTTTATACAAAATTATTTTATTGATAGAGGAGTGTTAAACTTGGTTAACCATACATAACTTCTAATTGACCCATCAGCTGTTGAGATGGTCCTGGTCAACCCTGTAAGATAGTCAAATTCATATTTTCACGTCATGGTGAGGATTTTGTACAACACTAAATTACAAGCAGGGTTTCTTCAGACCTGGAGATCCCAGTGGGTGCCAGCAGCAACCACAGAGCAATAGGAGACAGGCCACGACCTAGGTCGAGACCCCTTTTTTGACTTTAATAAATTGCTGCCACTATGAATCATCACTAGCAGTTTCAAAATCACACAATATAAATAGAAACTACCATAAAGGACCATAATAGTGCCACCACAAAGCCTCTAGGCAGTGTCGGCCGCTACATATTCCATCAGACACTGCCCTATTAAACCAAAATGAGGAAACACAAAGAATCTTTGTTCCTCATGTAATTGGGAGAAAAGCATCCACCTTCACTGGTTCAGTGGTTTACCCATCTAAAATATTGCGAAAGATCGGAGGGATTTAATCTGTATGCAATCAGATTAATCGTAATTAATCGCATATTACTGACAAAATGGATTTTCTCCAAATTTTTATCTTCAGGGTCCGATAGCCATTGTCCCCTTCCTTAGAGAAAACAGGTGGACTAAACTTTAAAACATGCCACATCTGTTTACTTAGATAATCTCAGTAATTGGTGTTATTATATTTGACTTACTTGTACCCACAAAAATATCTAAAAAATCATGTATTTAATCTGTATACAACTAGATTATCGTAAGTAAGCAAAATAATACAATATATTTTTCCTCCCAAATATGTGAGCCAAGTTAACATATGCCCACAGCCGTTAGTAATTGTTTCATCTGATACGACATGGACAGATGTCCATAATAAAACAATCGATCTATTAAACCATAACTCCTTATGCTTCAACAATTAATACGAATGTGTGGAAATTTCTTAGGGGACAAAACCATTTATTTCGCCTGATAGATTAGTTGTCTGCAGCAGTTCCGAACCAAAGGACATATCAATTATTGTTATAGGGGGGAAATAGATAATATTTCTTATCTGTACCCAAACATACACAAAGCTGTACATCATCTGTAACACTGTGCTCTATCAGTTTGTAATTTTATAGTTGAAGCAGCTTATTGAACCTTAAGAAACATTACTTTAATAATGATAACGTATCAATTTTATATTTTGCATAAGCCTTTCACAAGGACATTACAAATTCTTATAGACAGCTCTTTATTCTTTCATTATGAACTTTAATTTTTTTTTTTTCCCCTAACCTAATTGAGAAACAAAGTGGATGTCAACAATTATACATATTTTGAATCATGAACAATTTTCCCCTCTCGTTATGGTGCTAGGTGAATACATCTGAATTCAGAATAGTAATTTAAAAAGTATTTTATTAAGCTAAGCATATGCCTCTTATGAGATGGTCGATTGTAGATGATATGTGGTACACCTTTAATGATATGTACGAGGTCAATGCTAACCACATCCCGCCACCAGTAAGTATAATTGGGAACGTCCACGGCACGACAACGGTGCCGCGCCCCTAGCTCCCACTCAGGTGCTCGTGACATACCACGTACAGCCAGGTGCCTATGTATGCTGTGTGTTTTTAATAAAAGTGGCATGAAGACTTAAAGCGTCTTAGTGCAATCTTCATGCGTCAGAAGTGGTTCTTCCTGCGTCACCTCTGGTTTATCGCGTTTTATTTTATTAGTCCCAGTACCCCCTGGCCCCTTCCCCTGGTTCCGTGATGGCTTCTGCTGTCGTAATCCTGACTCCTGGTCGTTTGTGCGGACATACACTCATCGCTGGAGGGTGTTGTTCCGACGGACTGTTGAGCATCCCATTGCACTCACCCTGCTGTTGGACCCCCGCTGTTCAAGGCTTTCCCTGCTGCCTTAACCTGGCTGGTTCGGTAGGCGCTCGAGCATCAGGATCGTTCGTCTATGGACATGTGGAGAGCGCCGAAGACCCCGTTTGGCCTGATTGCTAAATTTACGGCGATGTTGACCTCCACTAATCACATTTTAAGCGTTTCAAATTGTTTCTCCAGACGGCCAGAACGCCTGGGAGTCTATTGACAAATTTATGGCCGCGCTGCGCCAGTTGGCCGCCGATGAACCATAGCGTGACCTACCCCCGATGTGCCTTGACCCTGACATTCTGGACTTTGGTCTGCGGGAAACGAAAAGCTGCGCCTCCTGCTGCTGCGTAAGTCCTGATCTTACACTCCACTAGCGCTGCATGCTGTCTCGTTTAGCTAGAGGCTGTCTCCCTCCGCTATTCCCTACCCAGATGTCCCACAGCCAGTCCTCGCTGGTCCCCCCAGTAACAATGCTCCCCGGCGAGAAAAACAGAGGGCAAAGAACCTCTGCAGGGCTCCAGACCGCCCTCCAACGATGTCCGAATTGTAACTATTGTCTCATACCGTTTTAATGAGTGCCCTGCGTGTGGGGAAAACCCTGTAACTTTGCAACAAGCCTCGGGGCACTTTTCAGGCCGCGCATGCCGGTTCCCGGTGGGAAACCAAATACCAGTCCACAGCAGAAACCGTCCTCGCAATCTGACACGTGATGATTCATGGTCTGTTCCCATCTCCAGCACTGATATCTTCCCCCTTCTGACCCTAATCTTCTCAGAGCGAGCTGGATGGTTTTTCCTTGCGGTGCAGCTGGACTGATAACGGACACGACCGTCCGAAAACACCGTGAATGCAATGCCTCTCTGCTAAGGTGACACGGGGCAGTCTGCAAACCGGTTATGTCAAACAACCTGATACAGAATAAGATAAGTAAATAATGAGCCTTTCCACAGACAGTGCTGGTTCCTGCTGCCGTGCCGATGGGGGCGTGTGCTTGTACCTGTGGGAAGGCCCCTCTCCACTGCAAGGTGCGTCGGCCACTCGGCCCCTCTCTTTCTTCTTCCCTACAGTACAGTAAATTTGACCCCCCTGCTCGCGTTGGAGGCTGCCAAGGACCTCGGGTTGGTGAGCTTTCCACATCGATGTCCACCTGGTAGAGGCGCTCCCTGAATCCCGCTGGCGAGTTCCCGAACCGGTTTGACTCGAAGCTGGGAAGTTCCTGCAGCTACAAGATTGCCCCTCTAATCCGACGTTACGCCAGTTGTCCGAACCCTCCGCACCGTGTGGTACCTTTGCCATGAGGGCCGAAGTCCGAGTCTGCTCTTTGCGAGATGGTGGCCACGGGCATCCTGGCGCCCGTCACGGACTCCACCCAGTGGGTTTTTTGCCCCCCCCCCCCCTACTATGGTTGTGTTGCTGGCGAAGAAGACAGCAAGAGCCGAATAAACGGATCGCAATCAACCCCAAAGACTGACTTGGCCATCAGGGCGCCCGCACTATCCCATGCGGACAGGTAGAGATGTTGCTGCGCATCGGCCCTGCCACTGTGTTCCTCGGTTCTTGATGCCAAGAGTTTCGTTCTGGCAGATCCCTCTAGGACGAGCGGTCCTCGCACCTGACAACCTTCACACGCCCTTCGGCAGGTATTGCTTCCTCCGCATTGGCCGTTTGGGATCACTCTGCCAGCGATGGTGTTCCAGAGGACAATCGGAACAACCTGTTTGCTGACTTCCCGTGTGCCATCATTGTCCGAACGACATCCTGGTTTTTTGGAAAACCGTCGTTGAGCAACGACCACCGAGCACCTTCGCCGTTGGCTGCAGCGGGCCGGGAGTTCAACCTGAAACTCAACCCGAAAAAAGTGCCAATTCGGGTCCCTGAGGTCACCTACGGTGGGCAATTTTTTCACGGAAATTCGGGCTGAAGCCCGACCTGCAGGAAGGACAGCCGCTATATCCGAGATGCCTGCACCTGTTGACGTGCTGGCCTGCAGTCTTCTTGGGCATAGGGCATCTACCTGGGTAAAAGTTTCATACCCCGACCTGAGGTTAACTGAGTGCCCCTCTGCGGGATCTGGTGGAAAAAGACACTGCCAGGGACCTGGTTCCCGCAAACACCAGCGCGCGTTTGACACCCTCCACGTCCCAAGCTGTCTGCATGCCAACGGCTGAAGTACTTCGACCTCCAGCTGCGCCCCATCGTTTCTTCTCACGGTGATGCCTTCTAAGTTTGGCCTCGGGCCGCTGCTGCCAGATACCATGACGGGGTGCAGACTCTGTATCCTACGCGTCCCGCACAATGACGTCCGCATGACAACACTAGCTCAGATTGATAAGGAACTGCCTGGCAGTTGTCTTTGCCTGCTCCAAATTCAAGACTATATCCGGGCAACTGTTTCACTGTCGAGAACGGACCACCAGCCTCTGGTCACATCCTCAACAAAAAGCCAAGACACATTGCTCCCTCCCCGGCTCAGCCGCATGATGCTCCAGCTACAACGCTTTCACTTTCAACAGTGGTTTACCGCAAGGGCAAGGACATGGTTGTTTGCGGACACCGACGCTGTCTGCGCGCCTCTCTCTCATCCACAACCCAGCATCATAACGAGACGTCCATCTGATGTGTCCTTGGGCGTGAACTCGTGCCTCCGGTCAGTTGAAGTCCCTAGCCGAGCACACGGCGGTGCAGACGTCTCGCTACAGGCAGCTGGCCGCGATCATCAGGCTGGGGTTGGCCCAGACCGCCGTCCTTCCCTGCCGGCCGCAAAGGCGGTGCCTTACTTCTTGGTTCGTCAACGAGTGGTGGCTGCGTATGGTGTGATTGGTGAAGGGGCACAAGTGGTGGTGCCCGAAGCACTACGGGAACAATACTTTGAACCGCTCATCGTGGCCATCCTGGGGCGAGGCGACCCTTTTCCATCGCTCAGCAGCCAGTTCCTTCTGGCCCGACATGCCCCGCTACAATCTCCGGGATAAGGGTCTCCGCATGCCCTAGACCTGCAACGCCCTCGCTCCAACAGCACCACGGCAGCCGCTCCAGCAGCAGCCACTGCTGACCTGCTGGTCTGCGCTATGCAACCGACAACTTGAGTGGCACGGAAAAGCACTTCTGGGGTGCTTGTCGACTCTTACTCCAGCGGGTTTGGAAGTTGACCAGCTCCACATCCCTCCTCTCCTCCGCGGTCATCCGACAAGTTGCGCCGCCGGACTTTGCACATTCGGTCCCCACCGTCAGCCTGCAGTCGGACAACGGCAGCCAGTTCACACCATTGTCAGTCCGTGATTTTCTGAGCTTGGATTTTCGTCATTACACCAGCAGCCCGGAATTCCCACAGAGCAATGGACTGGCCGAGCGCCGGTCCCGCAGTGCTAAGGACTGGTTGGAACGTTGCCCGCCTATCCCTGCACCAACATCTGGCTGGCCCTTGCTGAACCTCCGTAACATCTCCCCGCGACCATGCCTGGGCTCCCCGGCTCAGCGACACATGTCCCGAGTCACGAGCCACCACGGTCCCGGTGTCTCACAGTCCCCCTGTCACCCCTCCGTCCTTAAGCTGCCTGTCCGGGCACGCATTGCCGAGAAACACGATATCCAAAAGCGTTCCCCACGACTGGATCTTGCCGTTCCTCTGCCCTCTTCTCTCTCCCCGTTCAGTCGTGTCCGTTGTGTCCTCTTCTGGGCCGATCCAGGCTGGCTGTGGTCGTCGGCTCTGCCCAGTTTTCCCCTCGCTCCTACCCTGTCAACGTAGCGACGGTAGGTGTACCGACCGCCGGTCCGCCAGCATCTCCGGGCTCGGTGAACAGCCTCGTCCCTCCCCCGGCAGCTTCCTTATGAAGCTCCCCGCTTGCCACCTGTCCGCAGCCCCTGTGCTCTGCCGTACCTCTGGGGCCGCCTCCCCTCTACCTCCTCCTAGGGAAGCGTCTTTCTCCAGCTTCCCCGCCGTTCTCTTTGCCTCCCTCCCGCTGGCCATCACCGCCAAGGGGTTCTCCTGTCCGTTAAGCCCCGACCAGATCCGGCATCCCCGCTTTTTGCTGTCGGGGAAGGAGGGTGATGCGAGGAGCGGACCCGGTCTGGTCACCTGGTCATCCGCCAGTCCGCTTAACTCGATTATACGTGTGATTATGTATCCCCTGTACTTTACTGTTTGTACTTACCCTGGGCGCATGAGACGTGTCGCCTGTCACTCACTGCTTGTGTTTGGTAGAGGAAGGATGTAGATGATATGTGTGTACACCTTTAATTTATAGTACGGGATGTCCATGCTAACCACTCCCCCACCAGTTAGTAAAATTGTAACCCTCCACACGCCCTACTCCCTCACTGTGCATCGTACAGACCACGTACACCAGGTCTAAATGTATGCGTGTGGTTTTAGATAAAAGTGCTGAAGACTTAAAGGCGTCTTAGTGCAATCTCAGTTCATTTTCCTACCTCCCACCAGGTTGTAATGGCAGCACTAATTTTTGCAGCTGCCTTATCTCTTCTAAATTAAATGTAATCGAGATAACCCATGACCATGACCTCATTAGTGCAAGTGCTGATCTTTTATCAGTATAATTGTTTCCTATCATCAGTGTTCGGAGTTTATACAGACTTGAACTGATTGGATTGTTTGGACCGAGAGGTTTTAACTTGCACACTTGACCCACTTTAATTTAATTTAAAGCACCTGTAATAGTTGATTAACACTTTGTACATCACAACAGTTTTCCATGTTTCTAGATGTTTTCTATTTCTTACACTGTGAAAGTGTATATAATGAATTATTGTATGGTATTATACATCATGAATCTTTACACTGAGGTAATTTTATAATATACATGAAACGTTCCCCTTCTTTTTTAAAATTTACTTTTGAGTGCAAACTGAAATCATTTTTTTCCTTATCCAGGTGAAACCAATCCTTCCTTAGTTATATTAAGTTTTAAACAACTCATAATACACCTGTAATCCCCATAATTGGAGATTTCATGACTTTTTTGTAACCAGTGTTTGCACCTCCTTCACGTACTTCAAGCCTTCTCTTTTCCCCAATTATATGTTTTAAGATAAGCTATTTGTATTATACCACTTTCTGCTTTATTTTGATCCATTATCAAATCTTTTCATTGATCAATAGTTTTTTCACACGCAAGATAAAAGATCATTTTGTCTTTGTTTTTTGATCCATAATCAATGTTGAATTTTTATTGGGATCATAGTTTTCCTTCCCAAAGTTTAAAGATCCAATAGTCCGGTTCTTTTGTAATTAATATCTTTTGATTTATCATAACAAGGCAGGTATTCTATAATAATCAGAGTTTATCTGTTATATATCCTGATTTGTAATTAATCTGGCAACCCTATGATGCAGAATTCGGTAAATACTATAGAATTTCTTCCTATTGAGCTCCACAACTAATGGCAATTTATTTTATTTTGAAAGTATTATCTTATTTGCACCATTTGAAATACTTTGAAATTGTATTTCTTATATCTCATATTATTTGAGACATGGATATTTATAAACGGATTTAACCATTGATATTTAATAAAACATAAAAGTTTTATCGTATTCTTGAAGTTGGTGAGATACCATATAATTAATGTTGGCAGCTAGGTTTCTTCCATAGCCTTACCACTTCCTTAAGATATAGCAAAATCTTTTGCTATCTCAGGCACACCTGGCCTCACCACTTTGATAATTGTATTTTTATTTGTGGTGTGCATTCAAATTCACATCACCACTTGCAGGTCTGCCTTTTTCAGCCCTGATCCATTTGGAATTATATCCAAAGAGACTTCCCACCCTATCCAGGGTCAGAGTTTTTTTATTTCTCAATTTGGCACATAGCCATGATTTTGTAATATTCAAGCCCCTCAGGTCTTTTTTTGGGGAACTGTTTGGGTACTGTGACCCTAGTCTCTTTATATTATGGATACTTTTCTCCATATCGCGAATTTTGTTAACTTTTTTAAAAATACAGTCTTTCTGACTTTTAAAATATCCTGCCAAAATTGTGGAGCATTTTAACCTCTCTACCGTATTTTAAACGGTACCAGTATCGGAACCGGCCCCGTAATTAATCTCTCATCCCGATCACTGGGTATTCCCTGGACGTTTCTATTCAAACTCCGTTGGGTTTTTAACGAACAGAGTATTTCAATTCAGCTTAAACTTTTATTTAGTTGTTTAAACCTTTAAAACCCTGGTTTCCACCAGGCACGGAGTTTTCCCCAGTCCTAATTTTTTTTTCACTGCACTTACCTGCCGGTCCGAACCTACCGCTGTCGAGGAGCTGTCCTGTGCAGCTCCTGCTCTCTGCCGTCAGCGTCGACGTAATGCCGCAGTTTGCCAGTGCCCAGGCGGGTTCTTCATCACGTAGTCACTCACGTGACTCCGAAAGTAATAAAATCATTATCATTAATAATTAATGTTATCTATGTTGGAATGATTAGAGTCAAATATAGAGACGGATTTCATTTGGAGACTTTCTTTTACAACTCCAGCATTTTTTTTCATTTTTACTTTTTGTTTTCCTTTTGTTTTTATGGTTTTTTTTTTTCTTTTTTGCCTTTTTTTAATATTAATTAGATTTTAAATGAGAGTTTTATATATAAGTATTGTTTATATCCTTAATTATTATAATTTGAATAATTTTCTTTTTTTTTTCCCCTTTCTTTTTTTAAATGTTATACCCCTGGTAAATATAATTAGGGAATAATAATTCCAAAAACTTGGGAGCTGGTTAAGTACTAACATCAACGACGGAAGTCGTAGATGGTTAGCCATGCTATTATGGCTAGCACTAACTGCATCAATTCTAGATGTAGTTTTTTTCTTTCTTATACACAATACTAACTTCTTAATCTATCCTTTTGTTCTCTCTTTATAAACTATTATTGTTTTTTTTTATCAGTTTGAATGGAGTTAAACATTGGACCAAATGAGATATATACTGAGAGACATTCACGAGACTTAAAATTCATCTATTCGATAATTCGGGTGTAAGGTCAGGTCTGTCAGGCTGAACCATGGACTCTATTTGCAGACCCCCATAACAAATGATGCAAGACTTAAAAAATGAATATGGGGAATGACGGAATAACGATTTTGTAGTTGGAATGTTTAAAGGTATTAATGAACCGATTAAGAGAGGAAAAGTATTAGCACATTTAAAAGCAATTAAAGCTGATGTAATTTTCATTCAAGAAACCCACTTAACAAAAGATGCAACATAGGTTGAAAGCTAAATGGATAGATAAAATGTACCATTCTTCTTTTACATATAAATCAAGAAGGCGTAGCAATATTATTTCGCAAAGCATTTTATTTAAACATACATCACTAATAACTGAATAACGATGGCCGATACATCATTGTGATATGGAGAATTAAATACACAAAAAATGATTTTTGTTAATGTTATATGGACCAAACTTTGATCGTCCATTGTTTTTCAAGAAAATATTTAACAATATCCCGGAATAAACAATACAATCTAATAATTGGAGGAGATTTTAATTGTACACATAGAAAACAAAGAAATTAGGTGGCAGGAGCAGGCCATTCGGCCCTTCGAGCCTGCACCGCCATTCAACATGATCATGGCTGATCATACCAACTCAATATCCTGTACCTGCCTCTCTCCATACCCTCTGATCCCTCAGCCACAAGGGCCACATCCAACTCCCTCTTAAATAAGGCCAACGAACTGGCCTCACTACCTTCTGTGGCAGAGAATTCACAGATTCCACCACTCTCTTGTGAAAAACGATTTTCTCATCTCGGTCCTAAAACTCCCTCCCCCTTATCCTTAAACTGTGACCCCTTGTCCTGGACTTCCCCAACATCGGGAACAATCTTCCTGCATCTAGCCTGTCCAACCCCTAAGAAATTTTGTAATTCTCTATGAGATCAACACCCTCACAATCTCTTCTAAATTCCAGCGAGTACAAGCCAAGTCTATCCAGTCTTTCTTCATATGGAAGTCGAGCCCATCCCAGGAATCAGTCTGGTGAACCTTTCTCTGTACTCCCCTCTATGGCAAGAAATGTCTTTCCTTTTCCTCAATTAGGAACCAAAACTGTACGCATTACTCCAGGTGTGGCCTTCACCAAGACCATGGTACAACTGCAGTAGAACCTCCCTGCTCTTGTACTCAAATCCTTTTGCTATGAATGCCAACATACATTCGCTTTCTTCACACCTGCTTGCACCTGCAATGCCTACTTTCAATGACTGTTGTACCATGACACCCAGGTCTCGCTGCATCTCCCCTTTTCCCTAATCGGTCACCATTCAAATAATAGTCTACCTTCCTGTTTTTGCCACCAAAGTGTGGATAACCTCACATTTATCCATATTAGTACTGCATCTGTCATGCATTTGCCCACTCACCCAGTCCTATCCAAGTCATCTTGCAGTCCTCCTAGCATCCTCCTCACAGCTAACACTGCCCCCCAGCTTTGTGTCATCCGCAAACTTCGTGGAGAATGTTGCATTTAATTCCCTTGTCCCAAATCAGTAATGTAATATTGTAAATAGCTGGGTCCCAGCACTGAGCCTTGCGGCACCCCACTATCACTGTCTTCCATCCTGAAAAGGACCCGTTCACTCCTACTCATTGCTTCCTGTCTGCCAGCCAGTTCTCTATCCACATCAATACTGAACCACCAATACCGTGTGCTTAAGTTTGTATATCAATCTCTTGTGCAGAGACTTGTCGAAAGCCTTCTGAAAGTCCAGATATAACACATCCCTGCTTCTTCTCCCTTATCCACTCTACTAGTTTACATCCTCAAAAAATTCAATAAGATTCGTCAGGCATGATTTACCCTTCGTAAATGCATGCTGACTTTGTCCAATGATTTCACCACTTTCCAAATGCCGCTGCTATCCCACTTTAATAATTGACTCTAGCAGTTTCCACTACCGATGTTAGACTAACTGTCTGTAATTCCCCGTTTTCTCTCTCTCCCTCCCTTTTTAAAAAGTGGGGTTACATTAGCTACCCTCCAATCCTCAGGAACTACTCCAGAATCTAAAGATTTTGAAAAATGATCACTAAGGCATCTGCTATTTCTGGCTACTCCTTAAGTACCCTGGGATGCAGCCTATCTGCCCTCGGGATTTATACGGCGGCCTTTAATCCATTCAATTTACCTAACACTAATACTTTTTCCGGCTAACCTGGAATTCACTCATTTTCCTCCACTCATTTGACCCGCGATCCCTGCTACTTCCGGCAAATTATTTATGTCTTCCTTAGTGAAGACAGAAACCAAAGTAGTTATTTAATTGTTCTGCCATGTCCTTGTCCCCATGATCAATTCATCACCCGTTTTTCTGACTGCAAGGGACCTACATTTGTTTTAAACTAATCTTTTGCGCTTCACAATCGATAAAAACTTTTGCAGTCAGTTTTTATGTTTCCAGCCAGTTTTTTTCTTTCATACTCTATTTTCCCTTTCCTAATTTAAGCCTTTGTCCTCCTCTGTTGGTCTCTGAATTTCTCCCAGTCCTCTGGGTAGGCTGCTTTTTCTGGCTAATTTGTACGCTTCATCTTTTTTCTTTGATACTATCCCAGATTTCCCTCGTTATCCCACGGATGCGCCACCTCCCAGATTTATATTCGTTTTGCGATACGGGGATGAACAATTGTTGTATTCATCCATGCAGTCTTGAAATGCCTTCCATTCCATATGCACCGTCAACCCTTCAAGAATCAATTGCCAGTCCATCTTGCCAATTCACGTCTCATACCCTCAAAGTTACCTTTTCTTTAAGTTCAGACCCTGTTTCTGAATTAACAATGTCACTCTCCATCCTAATGTAGAACTCAACCATATTATGGTCACTCTTGCCCAGGGGGCCACGTACAACAAGGCTGCTAACTAACCCTTCCTCATTACTCAATATCCAGTCTAGAATAGCCTGCTCCTCGTTGGTTTCCACCAGTAGATGGTTTATATGCAACCAATAATATAGTCACCTCACTCCCATTAACCCCGCCCAGTTAACATCAATCATAACGCCTTCCCCTTCCTGGGCACGGCAGTAGAAGAATGTAGCCTGTGCTTGAAGGTGTATGTAATACCCAGTGCTATCATTAAAAGATGTTGCACACTTAAGAGCTTGTAAAGTTTTCATCTACATGGTGTCAAAGCTGGAAGATACTTGCGTCTCCTGTTTATCGGTTTTTATTTCTTTTCTTTGATTTGTGTTTTTTGTGCTTTTGATCTCTCTGGCCATGGCGTCCTCTTGCAGAAAGCCCGAGCAAGCTTGTCTTCGATGCCGACATCTCTGAGCGCTGGGCCACGTATTTGAATTTGATTTCACACACTTTGTCAACGTCGCACACCGGGCTGATCCTGACTCCCTTAAAGCTTCCCTCCTACTCAACCTTGTCGGACCTGATGCCATGAAGAGAGCCAGAACTTTCACCTACGCTCCAGCGGTCCTGGGCGTCGATGACGAGGTTGATTACTCCTGCAGAGTCTGCTGACGACCCCGCTTACCTGCTACGTAAGTTCCAGGGAGATTTGTGACCTGCCCTCGAACCGCATTCTAGAGAGGGCACGGTTTCTTTACAAGACATGAGACAGTTGCCAGAATGAACATGTTGAATGTTTTTTATTGCTGATTTGCGTCATCTCGAGCAGCGGTGCCGTTTTGGGGCGACATGACAGACCATCTCACTAGAGACATATTAGTAACTGGCATGCGTGACCAGAAGCTGCGATGTGAGCTTTTGAGGGATCCGGATCTAACGTTGGACAAAGCTATGCAAATGCCTGCAGATTGTCTGAGGTCGTTGTTTTGCAAGAGGACCACCGGGACTCGGGCAATAAATCTGTCAACCTGGCTGGGTTTAGGAGCCCACAGCCTCGGGTGGGAAACAATGTTTTTTCTGCCGCGTTGCCCCCCCTGGACCTGGCGATGTTGCCCGAAAAAGGTGCCCGTACTGTAACTACATGCACCATAGACTGTCGACGTGTCCCGCCTTTGGTAAAACCTGTAACTTTTGTAAAAAGCTGAACCATTTTTCTCAGCCTCCTGTCGCTTACTCCGTTCCCGTGGGAGCCAGGCACAAGCTTCCAGACCCAGTCTAAACATGCTGGGCAATCTGATTTCTGTTTCGACTCACAGCCCAATTTAGTTGAATGCAATGGTGCAGAGCCAATTAATTCTGCCGAGGACTCGCATGTGTTTACCCTCCTACAGACACCCGCCCACCGCAATGATCCCTCCGTACCTGTGACTGTCAATGGTGTAACCTTCTCTGCTAAATTAGATACTGGCGCGAAAGTCAATGTTTTGTCGATGAATCTTTTCAACAAGATAAGGAATAATGAGCCTCTGGTTGCTGACGATGCCACCCTGCACGCCTATGGTGGAGAGATTCTAAGGCCTGCGGGGAGGGCCACTTTAACTTGCGTGCTGCAAAAGGCCACAAGAAACTTGGTTTTCTATGTTTTGAACTCTGACTGTGTAACCCTGTTGGGCAACCGTGCGTGCCAGGATCTTGGCCTGGTCTCCTTTGACCGCACAGTCCACAAAGTGCAACTGTCGTTTGACCCGGTTGCAGAATACCAGGACCTGTTCGACGATGACCTGGGGAAGTTACCACTGTCATACCATATTTCCATTGACCCAAATATACAACCCGTGGTCCGCGCACCTCACAGGGTGTCTCACGCCATGAAGGACAAGGTCGAGGCGATGCTCAACGTGATGGTCGAAAAGAGGGTGCTAGTAGCAGTTAGCGAGCCCACCGATTGGGTCTCCACCATGGTTGCCACGATTAAGAAAGACAAGAACGAGATACGCGTGTGTAATCAACCCGAAGGACTTAAACCTTGCCATCAGGCGACCACATTACCCCATGCGGTCTGTTGAGGGATGTGCGGCAAAGGTCGGGCAAGCCACCATCTTTTCGGTCCTAGACGCTAAGAAAACTCGTTTTGGCAGATCCCGTTGGACAAAGCGTCTTCTGACCTGACGACCTTCGCCTACAAGGAGACCGTTCGGCAGATTCAAGTTTCCTGCGAATGCCATTTCGGCATCAATTCTGCTAGCGAGGTGTTCCAGCGGACGATGGAGCAATTTTTGCGGACCTGCCATGTGCCATCATCGTGGATGATATCCTGGTTTATGGAAGGACATTGCCGAGCACGACCTGAACCTCCGCCGCGTCCTGGATCGCGCGCGACGGTCGCACCTGAAGCTGAATCCCAAGAAGTGCCGGTTTCGGTGTCTCAGAGGTCACGTATGTTGGACATGTTTTCACCCCTAACGACTAAAGCCCGACCCCTTGAAGGCAGCTGCCATACTCCGAAATGGCTGCCCCCACCGACGTGCCAGGTCTGCAACGATTCTTGGGCATGGTGAACTACCTTGGCAAGTTTTATAATCCAAACCTCAGTGAGCTGAGTGCTCCCCTGCGGCAGCTGACAAAAAGGATATCGCCTGGGCCTGGCTCCCATATCACCAGCAGCCTTTGACCGCCTCAAGTCGAAACTGATTAGCACTCCGACGTTGCGGTTCTTTGACGTGGGTCGCCCATCACCGTCACCTGTGACGCTTCCAAGTTCGGCCTGGGTGCGGCCTCCTTCAGTCTGTCGATGTATCGCTGCATCCTGTCTCCTATGCCTCCCGCACCATGACGGACACCGAGCAGCGGTACGCTCAGATCGAGAAAGAGCTGCTCGCGGTGGTGTTCGCCTGCTCCAAGTTCAGAGACTTCCTGTTTCGGCAGCAGATTTACGGTCGAAACCGACCACCAGCCACTGGTGACAATCCTGAACAAGCCGATTCAACGCTGCCCCTGCCAGGCTGCAGCGTATGATGCTGCAGCTCCAGCGTTTCGACTTTGACATAATCTACAAGAAGGGCACCGGAGATGCACATTGCGGACACCCTGTCGCGAGCCCCGCGTACCTCCTGCGCTCGCCAACCCCTACGAAACAGAGGACTTGCTCGTAACTGGGCGTTAACTTTATTCCCACCAAGCAGCTACAGGTTTTGGCCGAGCACACGGAGTAAAAACCGCTGCCGATCCGGTTTTGCAGCAGCTTGCCTCGGTGATTAAAGCAGGGTGGCCAACAAAGCGCTCCGCCGCGCCATCTGAAACACAGCCTTTCTTCCTGGTCCGCGTCGAACTGGTGCTCCAGGATGCGTTATCGTCAAGGGACATAAAGTTGTGGTCCCGTCCTCCCTGTTTGACTTTTACTTTTGTGCAGCCCACAGCGGACACCCTGGGGTCGATGCAACACTCGCCCACGCTCAGTGCCAATTCTATTGGCCTGGAATGGCCAAGTATATCCGAGACCGAGTTTCTGCCTGCTCCACGTGCAACAGTCTTGCGCCACACCAGCAGCGACAGCCCCTGCTGCAACAGCCCGCCCCTGCTTTGGCCTGGTCCTCGCTGGCTGCCGACATATTCGAGTGGCGTGGTAACCACTACCTTGTCCTGGTCGACTCGTACTCCAACTGGTTCGAAGTGGATTTGCTGACATCCTTCACGTCGGAGATGGTGATCCGCAAGCTGCGGAAACACTTCTCCACCTTTGGGACCCCTGTCAGGCTGCAGACTGACAACGGCAGGCAGTTTACAAGCCGAGAATTCAAAAGTTTTGCCGACAAGTGGAACTTCGTGCATTTCACCAGCAGCCCAGAGTACCCACAGAGCAACGGCCTTGCAGAACGGGCCGTCCGCAGCGCCAAGCTTCTGATGGAACAGGCGCGACTATCCAATTCTGATTTGTATTTGGATCTCCTGAACCTCAGGAATGTTTCCAGGGATCCAGCCATGGGGTCACCTGCTCAGCGTCTGATGTCCAGAAACTACAGATCCACCGTCCCGATTGCCCAGCGCCAGCTGAAACCTCGGGTGCTGAGCCCGCCTCCGTGCAGAGGCGAATTCAAGAGAAACATGACAGCCAGCGGCGTTCCCACGATCGGTCGTGCAGACCACATCGATCCTCTGTTGCCCGGACAGGTTGTTCGATTGCAGACCGCCAGTGGTCACTACCGTCTGGCCACCGTGGTTGGGGTGGCCGACTCACCTCGTTCGTATCTGGTCGACTGTGAGGGTACCATCTACCGAAGAAGCCGACAACACCTGCTTGCGGTTAATGAGCCACAGCCGCAGCCCCGGGGCCCTATGCCCCCCTCCACTCTCCTATCAGCAGCCGGCTGCCGCCCCGGCTGGTGTTCCCTGCATGCCTCGGTCCCCGTCGCGGGCGCCTGGTTCCCCTCTGCGCGGGTCCCCTGTTGCCGGTCGCGGTTCTCCCTCTCCTGTTTCTCCCGCCCCAATGCCCTTCCCTGGTTCCCCAGCTGCCTCGCGTCCTCCTGTTTCTTCTGCTCTTTCGGGGGAGGGGGACACATCCGTACGCGCTCGGGCAGGGATCAGTAAGCCGCCTGTTCGCTACGGCGATTTTGTTTAATTCTGCTGTTTAATTCTGTTGTCGTGACAACAATCTGTTTTTTGATTTCTAAGGGGAAGGATGTAGATGGTTTATATGCAACCAATAATATAGTCACCTCAGTCCCATTAACCCCGCCCAGTTAACATCAATCATAACGCCTTCCCCTTCCTGGGCACGGCAGTAGAAGAATGTAGCCTGTGCTTGAAGGTGTATGTAATACCCAGTGCTATCATTAAAAGATGTTGCACACTTAAGAGCTTGTAAAGTTTTCATCTACACTCCACATGTTGGTTTAGAAAACTAACCCGCATACATTCCAAGAAATCCTCTTCCTCAGCACCCCTGCCAATTTGATTCACCCAATCTATATGTAGATTGAAGTCACCCATTATAACGGTTTTACCTTCGTTGCATTCATTTGTAATTTCATGTTTGATGCCATCCCCAACTTCACTACTACTATTAGGTGGCCTGTACACAACACCCACTAGCGTTTTCTGCCCCTTAGTGTTTTGCAGCTCCACCCATATCGATTCCACATCCTCCAAGCTAATGTCATTCCTTTCTATTGCGTTAATCTCCGCTCTAACCAGCAACGCTACCCACCTCCTTTTCCTCTTTGTCTGTCCTTCCTGAATAGTGAATATCCCTGGATGTTCAGCTCCCAGCCTTGGTCACCCTGGAGCCATGTCTCCGTGATCCCAACTATATCATAATTATTAATAGCTATCTGCACATTCAACTCATCCACCTTATTAAGAATGCTCCTCGCATTGAGACACAAAGCCTTCAGGCTTGTTTTTACAGCATTTTTGGCCCTTTTACAATTTAAAATACAGTTTAAAAGTGGTCCTTTTAGATTTTTGCCCTGGATTTGTTTTCCTGCCACTTTTCACCTTGCTACCTATTGCTCCTATCCTCATTTTACACCCCTCTGTCTCTCTGCTCACACATTTAAGAAACCCTCCACTTCTTATTCTCTGTTTGTTATTTTTTTCTTCTTTCCTCCCTACGTGTTGCGTCTGACTGCTTCTCTTCTCTGCCTCCTGCCTCACAAACATACTACTTGCCTTCTCTATTTGAGTCCCTCCCCCCAACCGATCTAGTTTAAAGTCTCCCCAGTAGCCTTTGCAAATCTCCCCGCCAGGATATTGGTTCCCCTCGGGTTCAAGTGCAACCCGTCCCTTTTTGTACAGTCACACCTTCCCCAAAAGAGGTCCCAATGATCCAGAAACTTGAATCTCTGTGCTCTGCACCAGTCCTTTAGCCACGCATTTATCCTCCACCTTGCTCCATTCCTACTCTCACTGTCGCGTGGCACAGGCAGTAATCCTGAGATTGTTACCTTTGCGGTCCTTCTCCTTAACACTCTTCCTAACTCCCTAAATTCTCCTTTCAGGACCTCCTCTCTTTTTCTACCTATGTCATTGGTACCTATATGTACCACGACCTCTGGCTCCTCTCCCTCCATTTCAAGATATCTTGGACACGTTCAGTCACATCCTGGACCCTGGCACCAGGGAGGCAAACTACCATCCGGTCTCCTGACTGCGTCCACAGAATTGCCTCTCTGACCCCCTAACTATAGAGTCCCCTATTACTGCTGCCCTCCTCTTCTTTTCCTTACCCTTCTGAGCAACAGGGCCGGTCTCTGTTCTGGAGGCCCGGTCGCTGTTGCTACCCCCAGGTAGGCTGTGCCCCCCCAACAGTACTCAAACAGGAGTACTTATTGCCAAGGTGTACAGCCACCGGGGTACTCTCTAGTCCCTGCCTCTGCCCCTTGCCTCTCCTAACTGTGACCCACTTTTCTGCCTCCTGTGGTTTTGGAGTGACCACCTGTCTGTAGCTTCTCACTATGGCTTCCTCACTCTCCCTGACCAGACGGAGGTCATCGAGCTGCTGCTCCAGGTACCGAATACGGATCCATTTGGAGAGCCATCTTGACGCACCTGGCGCAGATGTGGACATCTGGAGAGCTATCTGACTGCATGACCTCCCACATCTGACACCCAGAACAGTAAACTGCCCTGGCACTCATCCTCCCCCCTTACCCAGGATGCAATACAATATACAACACAATACAAAGTGAGGATTTTCAGCTGATAGAAATCAGCAGGGATCTGACTGCCAATCAGCTACTCCCTCGAGTCGTCTTCCACCAATCAGCGGCTTCCTCAAGCCCACTTGTTTTGAACTGCGAGCTGCGAATGGAACGTTACGGATTTTGGTTCCTCCCACTGCAACCGCTCCTGGGCCTCTGTGGAAACAAGCCCCGCGATCGAGTTTTTAAACTTACAGCTCGGACGTCGCTCCTCCCACTGCAACCGCTCCTGGGCCTCTGTGGAAACAAGCCCCGCGATCGAGTTTTTAAACTTACAGCTTGGACGTCGCTCCTCCCACTGCAACCACTCCTGGGCCTCACTAGACCCTTACTTAGATAGATCTACGAGGTAAAGGAAAACTAAATCACATTCTAGTGACTTATTAAATGCATATATGGAAACTACTAATATCAAAGATGTTTGGAGAGTAGAAAATCCTACCGGACGAGAATACTCCTTTTATTCCTCAGTACATAAAACCTACTCAAGAATAGATTATTTTTTGGTTGATGCCAAACCTATTTCACTTACTTATAATTCTAAATATCACAATATTATAATTTCAGATCATGCACCTCTTTAACATTTAAGATTAAAATAAATGGTAAAACAGAAAAATCGGGACAGTGGAGATTTAACCCACAAATTTTAAAAAACAAAATAACTCAGGAATATATTACAGCACAAATTAAGATTTTTTTCGAAACAAATGATAAACCGGAAATATCTTGTTCCTTACTATGGGAAACATTTAAAGCATATCTCCGGGGAATCATAATTTCCTCCCAAGCATTTTATAATAAAAAGAATCGTAAGGATCAACAAGAACTGGAAAAGGTGATTAAACAATTAGATATAGAGAATGCAACTAATCCATCTATAATATCACATAATAAAATTGCAGCATTGAAATATAAATTAAATAAAATATATACAGATCAAGTTGTAAAATTTTATCAACATACTAAACAAATACAGTTTGAATTCGGAGATAAACCTCAAAAACTATTGGCTCGCCAACTAAGGAAAATGGAAGCCGAAAAATAATCCATAGGATTAAATCACAAAATGGCGAACTGCTAATACAACCTAAAGATATTAACGAAAGATTTATGCATTACTATAAAAACTTATACACTGCTAAAACAACAGAAAATAAAATAGGAATAGAAGCATTTAAAAAAAATGTAACCTGAAAGGGTTGGACTTACAAAATAGAGAATCACTAAATGCTGATATCTCAATAAAAGAAATCCAAGAATCTATTAGATCATTAAAAAATGGTAAAACACCGGGACCAGATGGTATTGGCTCGTAATTTTATAAAACATTTCATGATCAGATTGTACCATGTCTGAAATCATTATACGAATATATATAATACACAGCAGAAATTACCAGAAACGTTAAATGAATCTACCCATAACACTTATACCTAAAATAAACAAAGACCTGGATGAACCAGGATCATTTAGAGCAATACCCTTTTAAATACTGATCAAAAGATATAACCAAAATATTAGCACAAAGGCTAACACAGTTATTAATGAATTAATTCAACCCCGATCAAACATGATTATACCAAAACGATATTCCTCTAAAATTGAGACGGTTATTCAATATTATATATTCGAAAAGAGGTATAAAAGAAGATCTAGTAGTTATCTCGTTGAATACAGAAAAGCCTTCGATCAGGTGAAATGGCCTTATTTGTTTTCGGTTATGGAAGCTTTCAAACTGGAGAGAAGCATTACTTGGATCAAATTTTTATATACAAATCCGACAGCTAGAATAACAACAAATCGAAATGTTATCATTAAATTCAATTTATCTCGAGGCTGTAGACAAGGTTGCCCTTTATCCCCCCTACTGTTTGGCACTTGCAATAGAACCGCTAGCTCAGAGGGTGAGATTACATCCGGAAATATATGGATACGATACAAGAGATACTAAAAAAAATTTCCTTATATGCGGATGATGTATTACTTACATCACAAAACCAGAAATTAGTATCCAAAATTTGTTAAAATTAATAACTGAATTTGGATCCTTTTCAGGATATAGTATCAATTGGAATAAAAGTGAACTTATGCCAATAACGGTAAATAACTTACACATATTACAAGTACCAATTCCCTTTTAAGATAACAAATGAAAAAATTAAATATCTTTGAATTTACGTAACAAAAATATTTGATTCTTTATTTAAATCTAATTTCCCACCATTATTGAATAAATTTAATAAGAATATTTGATATTGGAAAACTCTACCTATTTCAATGTTAGGTAAAATTAACATAATAAAAATGATTTTTCTTCCACAATTATTATATCTTTTCCAATTAATTCCGATATATCTCCCTAAAAAAATCTTTAGGAAGGTGGACTCTCTAGTTACTAACTTTATTTGGGATTATAAGAGCCATAGAATAAATAAAAAACATTTATGTAAATCAAAAATAAATGGAGGTTTAGCACTACCAAATTTTATGTTTTATTACTGGGCAGTTAATATTAAAAATATGAATTTTCGGTTAGAAGAGACAGATAACCAACCAATTTGGTTAAATATGGAAAAAGAAGATTGTTCTCCTTTTGAAATTAGTTCTATAATATTTGCTAATATTAATTTAGCTAAGAAAATCTATAGTGAAAACCCGATAATAGAAAGTGGAATACGTATTTGGAAACAAATAAAGAAAACATTAAAACTGAAATCTATACCACTATCCCTTACCATTGTAAATAACATTACATTTAAACCTTCAATGATGGATAAAGGCTTTTTACAATGGAAAAACAAGGGAATTATTAAGATGGGTGATCTCTATAAGGAAAACTCTTTCCTTTCATTTCAAGATTTACAACAAATTTATGGACTACACCCTAAAGATTATTTTAGATATTTACAAATCAGAGACTATGTTAAAGCAAACACACAGGAACTTAGAAATAGAAAGATAGAAATTTTAGATGAATGCTTAGATAAACATCTGAACACAGAAAAAATGATTTTATATATATATAACATTTTATTGGAAAGTGATGTCCCATCAACAGAAATATATAGACAATCTAGGGAAAACGAACTAGGTCAAATTATTAGACCAGAAGTATGGGACGAAAGTTTACAACATATACACTATTGTTCGTTAAATGCTAAACACTCTCTTATACAGTTTAAAATACTACATAGACTACATTATTCAAAATCCAAACTACATAACATCTTTCCAAAAGTATCTCCCATATGTGATAAATGTCAACATTTAGAAGCTAATCTGTCACATTCATTTACAAACTGTGTAAAAATTACAAAATTCTGGATAGAAATATTTAGGATAATTTCGAATGTTGTTAATATAAATTGACCCCTGATTCAAAGTTAATAATACTAGGAATACTGGAAACAGACCAATTAATAACAACGAATCAAAGAACCTTTATTGATTACGGTTTAATAATTGGGAAAAAATTAATACTACAATTCTGGAAAGGTCCTACATCCCCCACAATCAAAATGTGGAATACAGAAATTTCGTAGACACTCCATCTGGAGAGATTGAGGCTTGTCCTAATGGACAGGTTAGATCTCTTCAGAGGGATATGGTCTCCATATATTGAATATTTACAGGGTCAAAGTGGCTCAGTGCGAGGCCTTGACTGAGGCCTGAATAATAGAATGGATGAAGAAGTATACATAATAAATCACGCTTATATCTCCAATGACGGATTACTGACTAATACTCCATTCGTTTACATATTCTCTATATTATTTTTCTCTATCTTTTCCTACTTTATAAAAAAATTAAAAAAGTGTATAGAAGCATAAAGTCTTAAATCTTAATATTAATATTAATATTAATAATATTATGAAAGTATCTAATAATGTATTTTCATTAATGTATAATAATGTATTTTTCATTAATATGTTTCTACAATAAAAATATTTAACAAAAAAATCGATCCAACATCCGTTCTCTGAAGTTTTTTTAAAACATCGCTGGACAATTTAATGGCTGGAGTAAGATAAAAATCGACTTCTAACGCCGACAACGGATCGGATCTCCCATACGGGACACATAAAGGTAAGCCGTTTATTTTACATATAAACTTGCTTCTTAGGATTACTTTAATCCAAATTTTACGTTGCGAAAAGGTGATTTAGGCTCCATACGAACCGGCAGTGTTTTTCCTGCCGATATGGGGTTTAAATTCACCGCAAACCGCAATGTTCCAAATGATCACGTTCCACAAAATCCCACTCACAAGATGATTTAAATGGCCATTAATCTATGGGAATTAAACACTAAATTCCTTCCATTTGCCCTATAAATTCATGACAATGAGATTTAACAAATCATGTTATATTGTGAATTTTTGTGTTAATGTTATTTGGACACTTGGGCTATTTAAAAATGTTAACCTTTTCTTAAGAAATGGATAAATGTTTAGATCTAGTAATTGAATTTTGTAATTAGCTACAATTATGTAAATAACTACTTATATGCTTTAATTTCAGGTCATCCAAGTAAGATTGTTTCATATTTGTTTCAGAATGCTTCAATCTATAATAACTGAACATTTATTTCAGTTCTCTTAATTTTTAAGAAAGTTATGGGCTTTTGAGAAGTCAATGGAAAAGCAATAGGAAACAAGATGCTAATTTCTGAGTATGAAAATGGCCATAACATTTTTAATACTGAAGATATGAAAGTGAATTGGGTGTCAAATTAAACTTCTTTTTATGCTTTATCTAATGGGATAAATTGCAGACTTGATTTTTAAAATCTAAAATTCTTATAATATTACTAATTAAAGAGGTATTAATGGGGCATTTGGATAACAGTAAAAGGATTAGTCCAAGTCAACTTGGATTTATGAAAGAGAAATCATGCTTGACTATTCTGGAATTTTTTGAGGATGTGACAAGTAAAATGGATGAAGGGATGCCAGTGGATGTCTTCTATCTAGATTTTCAGAAAGCCTTTGATAAGGTCCCGCATGGGAGACTGGTGACTAAAATTAGAGCACATTGTATTGCGGGTAGGGTGCTGACATGATAGAAAATTGGTTGGCAGACAGGAAGCAAAGAGAAGGAGTGAACGGGTCCTTTTCAGAATGGCAGGCAATCTGGACAGGTTGAGTGAGCCTGCAGATGCAGACTAATATAGATATATGTGAGGTTATCCACTTTCGCGGCAAAAACAAGGGGGAAGATTATTATCTCAATGGGGTTAGGTTAGATAAGGGGAAGGTGCAGCGAGACCTGGGTGTCCTTGTACACCAGTCACTGAAAGTTAGCGTGCAGGTACAGCAGGCAGTGAAGAAAGCTAATGGAATGTTGGCCTTCATAACCAGAGGATTTCAGTACAGGAGTAAAGTGGTTCTTCTGCAGTTGTATAGGGCTCTGGTGAGATCACATCTGGAGTATTGTGTACAGTTTTGGTCTCCTAATTTGAGGAAGGACATCCTTGAGATTGAGGCAGTGAAGCGTAGGTTCACGAGTGATCCCTGGGATGGCGGGACTGTCATATGCGGAAAGATTGAAATGACTAGGCTTGTATTCACTGGAGTTTAGAAGGATGAGGGGTGATCTTATAGAAACATATAAAATTATAAAAGGACTAGATGCATGTACAAGCTAGATGCAGGAAAAATGTCCCCAATGGTGGGCGAGTCCTGAACCAGGAGCCTCAGTCTTAGAATAAGGGGAGGCCATTTAAGACTGAGGTGAGAACAAACTTTCTCATCCAGAGAGTTGTGAATTTGTGGAATTGCCTGCCACAGAGGGCAGTGGAGGCCAAATCATTGGATGGATTTAAGAGAGAGTTAGATTGAGCTCTAGGGGCTAGTGAAATCAAGGGTTATGGGGAGACGAGTCATTGATTGGGGACGATCAGCCATGATCACAATGAATGGCGGTGTTGGCTCAAAGGGCCAAATGGCCTCCTCCTGCACATGTTTTCTATGTTTCTATGTCAAAGCAGTGAATTGGGGACCTAAACAAAATGGCGGCGCCCTGCAGATGGCCAAAAATATCTTAAAAGTTAAAATGTGCAAAGCTCTTCATGGTCAAGACTTTAAAACGTGGAAGCATAAAATATATTACTTAGTGGGACAGGCATTTAGGAACTGGGGCAGAGAATATGGGATTTTGTCTTAAAATTTTTTAATTTTGTTTATTTTAGATTAATATCATCCCACACATCTACGTACAACAAGGTAGAGTGAAAAGCTTTCTTGTTGCATGCTCTCCAGTCAGCGGAAAGACTAAGAGAGACTGGGAGAGGGAGACAGTTAGAGAGACACAGGGAGGCAGAGAGAGAGAGTGAAAACGGGTGAGGAGAGAAGAAAGAAACAAAAAAATGGAAGAGACAAAGAGAGAAAGAGAGTGTGTGAGGAGTTTTGAAGAGTAGAGGAGGAGGGGAGAGGAGAGGAGTGGGGGTCAAGAGAGCATAGAGAGAGAGACAGTAAAAGAAACAGAGAGAGTTGAGATGGAAACACAGAGGAGACAGAAACAGATAGGTGGAGAGATGGAGAGGGAGAGATGGACGAGGAAGAAAGGGAGAGGAAGAGAGAGTAAATTGTAAAACCACTCCCTTGAAGTCATGGGGAGAGTTTCGAGGGATTGCGTGACTAAAGTGTACACTGGGGTGACAAGGGGGAGGAGAAAGGAAGGGGGTATAAAGTCCAATCAGAGAATAAACAGACTGTGGCGAGGAGAGAGAGATTTGTTTCATTGTTCAACAATAGTCTTTACACAAAAATAGTGAGTGCGGGGAGAGAGAGGGGGCGAAAGAGAAAGTAAGAGAGGGGGAGAGAGAGGGGGAGATAGAGAGGCTAGGCTGAGAGCGGGAAAGAGGGGGTGAGAGGGAGGGAGCGAGGGGGTGAAGTGAGAGAGGGGTGAGAGAGGTGAAGGGAGTGGTGAGAGTGGAGAGACGAGAGAGGTGACATAGTTTCACCTACACATGTAGAACCAGTTTGATACCTTCTGTGTGTGCATGTGTGTGTGCGCTCTACTGTGTGTGTGCACGCTTCCTGTGCGTAGTTGTGTGTGTTTCTGTGTGTGTGTGTGTGTGTCGCCTTCTGTTTGTGTGTGTGTGTGCTCTGCCTGTGTGTCTGTGTGTGTGTGTGTGTGTGTGCATGTGTTTTCGGTGTGTGTGCACGCTTGTGTTGTGTGTGTGCTTCTGTGTGTGCCGCGCGTGCGTGCTTGGGTTTGTGTGTGTCTGTGTGTGGTGTACGCTTCTCTGTCCTGTGTGTGTGTGTCTGCTTCTGTGTGTCTTGTGTGTGTGTGTTGTGTGTGTGTGTGTGTCTTGTGTGTGCCAGCTTGTGCTTCTGTGTGTGCGCGCTTTCTTTCTTGTGTGTGTGTGTGTGTGTGTGTGTGTGTGTGCTCATTGTGTGTGGGCATTCTGTGTGTGTGTGTGCTTACTGTGTGCTGGTGTCTCTGTGTGTGTGTGGTGCTTCTCTGTGGTGTGCTTTGTGTGTGTGCATCGTGTGTGTGTGTGTGTGTGCAGTGTGTTTGTGTGTGTGTGCTTCGTGTGTGTGTGTGTGTGTGTGTGTGATGTGCTTCTGTGTGTGTGTGTGTGTGTGCTTGTGTGTGTGCTTAGTGTGTGTGTGTGCTATCTGTGCTTTGTGTTGTTTCTGTGTGTGCTTTGTGGTGTGTGTCTGTGTGTGTGTGTGCTTCGTTCTGTGTGCTTTGGGTGTGTGTTACGCGTGTGTTATGTGTGTGTGTGTGTGTGTGTGTGTGTTTTGTTTCTGTATTCCGGTGTGTGTGCTCTGTGCGTCTTTGTGTGTGTGTGTGTGTTGGTCTGTGTGTGAGTGTGTGTGTGTGTGTGTTGATTCTGTGTGTGTGTGTTGTGTGTGTGTGTGTGTGTCGTGTTGTAACGCGTCTGTTGTGTGTGTGATTTGTGTGTGTTTTTGTGTTTGTGTGAGTGTGTGCGGTGTGTGGTGTGTGTGTTTTCTGTGTATGTGCGTGTGTGTGTACGTTTTGTGTGTGTGTGTGCGTGTGTGTATTTCTGTGTGTGGTGTCGCGTGAGTTTTCTGTCTGTGTGTGCGTGTGTGTCTGTGTGTGTGTTGTGTGTTGTGTGTGTGTGTTGTGTGTGTGTGTTCTGTGTGGTGTGTACGCGTGTGCGTGTGTGTGGTCGTGCGTGTGTGTGTGTGCTTCTCTGTGTGTGTGTGTGTGTGTGTGTGCATCTGTGTGTGTGTGTGTTTTGTGTGTGTGTGTGCTCTGTGTGTGTGTGTGTGTTCTGTGTGTGTTGTGTGTGGTGTGTGTGCGTTGTTTTGTGTGTGTGTGTGTGTGTGTGTGTGAGTGTGTGTGGTGTATGTGTGTGTGTGTGTCCGGCGTGTGTTTCTGTGTGTGTGTGTTTCTGTGTTGTGTGTGTTTCTGTTTGGTGTGTGCTTCTGTGTGTGTCTGTGTGTGCGTGTGTGTTGTGGGTGTGTTCTGTGTATGTCGTGTGTGGTGTGTATTTTCTGTGTGTGTGTGTGTACGCGTGTGTGTGTGTGTGTGTGTGTTTTCTGTGTGTGTGTGGTGTGTGTGTGTGTTGTGTGTGTGTGTGTGTGTATGTGTGTGTGTGTGTGTACGCTTGTGTGTGTGTGCTTCTGTGTCTGTCTTGTGTGTGTGCTCTCTGTGTGGTGTGCTTCTGTCTGTGTGTGTGTGTGTGTGTTTCTCTGTGTGCTTCTGTGTTGTGTTGTGTGTGGTGTGTGTTACGCGCTTCTGTTGTGTGTGTTTGGCCTTGTCAGTTGCTTTGTGTGTCTGTGTGTGTGTTTGTGTGTGTGTGTGTCTTCTGTGTGTGTGGTGTTTTTTTCTGGTGTTTGTGTGTGTGTGTTGTGTGTGTGTGTCTGTGGTGTGTGTGTGTGTGTGTGTGTGTGTGTGTGTGTCTGTTGTTGTGTGTGTGCTTGTGTGTGTGTGTGTGCTTCTGTGTGTGTGTGTGTTTGTGTGTGTGTGTGTGTGTGTGTTTGTGTGTGTGTGCCTGTGTGTGTGTGATGTGTGTGTGTGTGTGTGTGTGTGTTCTGTGTGTTGTGTGTGTGTGTGCTTCTGTTGTGTGTGTGTCCGTGTGTGTGTGTTTGTGTGTGTGTGTGTGCTTCTGTGTGTGTTTGTGTGTTTGTGTGTGTGTGTGCTTCTGTTTGTGTGTGTGTGTTTGTGTGTGCTGTGTTTTGTGTGTGTGTGGTGTTGTGTGTGTGTGTTTCTGAGTGTGATGTGTTTCTATGGGTGTGTGTTTCTGTGTTTTGTGTGTGTGGTGTTGTGTTGTGTTTGTGTGTGTGTGTCTGTGGTGTGTGGTGTGCGTTTCTGTGTACGTGTGTGTGTGTGGTGTTGCGCGTACGGCTTGTGTGTCGTGTGTGTGTGTGGTGTGTGTTTCATGTGATGTGTGTTTTTTCTGTGTGTGTGTGTACACGTGCTTTGTGTTTGTCTGTTGTCTTTGTGTGTGTGTGTGCTTGCCTGTGTGTGTGTTGCGTGTGTGGTGTGTATGTGTTCTGTATTTGTGTGTGTGTGTGTGTGTTTCATGTCTGTGTTTCTATATGTGTGGTGTGTGTTTTGAGTGTGTGTGTGTGTTTTCTGAGTGTCTGTGTTTGTGTTGTCGAGTGTGTGTGTTTTCTGTGTTGTGTGTGTGTGTGTGTGCTGTGTTTCTGTGTTCGGGTGTGTATTTCTGTGATTGTGTGTGTGTGTTTCTGTGTGTGTTTTCTGTGGTGTGTGTGTGTGTTTTCTGTGTGTGTGTGTGTTTTTGTCTGTGTTTTTCTGTGATGTGTGTGTGTTTCTGAGTGTGTGTGTTTCAGATGAGTGTCCTGTGTGTGCGTGTTGTGTGTTTCTGGGTGTGTGTTGTGGTGTGTGTGTTTCTGTGTGTTTCTATATGTGTGTGTGTGTGTGTGTTTTGTGTGTTTAGTGTTTGTTTTGTGTTGTTCTGTGTTTTATTCTTGTGGTGTGTTTGTGTGATTCTACCTTATGTGTGTGTGTGTGTTGTGTTCTATATGTGTCGTATTTGGTGTGGTGTTTTCTATGTCTGTGGTTTGTGTGTCGGTGGTGTTGTGTGTGTGTGTGTTTTGCTGTGTGTGTAATTTTGGTTGTGTTTTTTGTGTGTGTGTTTGTTGTGTGTGTGGTGTGTGTTGTGATGTGTGTGTGTAGTGTGTGTGGTGTGTGTGCGTGTGTGTGTGTTTGTGTTGTGTGTGTGTGTGTGTGTCTTGTTTCTGTTTGTGTGTGTTTTCTGTGTGTGTGTGTTGTCGTGTGAGTGTGTGTTTCTGTGTGTGTGTGTGTTTCTGTGTGTGGTGTGTTGGTGTTGCGTGTGTATTTCTGTGTGTACCGCGTGATGCGTGTGTGTTTTCTGTGCGCCTGTGTGTGTGTTCTGTGCGTGTGTGTGTTCTGTGCGTGTGTGTGTTGTTGTTTTTTGTGTAAGTGTGCTTCTGGTGTGTGTGTGTGCGCTTCTGTGTGTGTGGTGCTTGTGTGTGTTGTGTACTCTTCTTGTGTGTGTGTGTGTGTGTTGTTTCTGTTTGTGTGTGTGCTTCTCTGTATGTCTGTGTGTGTTGGATTTTGTGTGTGTTTCTGCTCTTGTGTGTGTGTTGTGTTGTGTGTGTGTGTGCGCGCTTCAGGTGCGTCGTGTGTGTGTGCTGTCTGTGTGTCTTGTGTTGTGTGTGTGTGTGTGTGTGGTGCGCGTGTGTGCGCGCCTTCAGTTTGTGCGTGGTGTGTGTATGCTTCTGTGAGTGACGCGTTGTGTGTGTGTGTGTGTGTGTGGTGTGTGCGCGCTTCATTTTGCGTGTCTGTGTGTGTGCTTCTGGTGTTGTGTGTGTTTCTGTGTGTTGTTTGTGTGTGTGCACGTGCTTGTGTTTGTTGTGTGTGTGTGCTTGTGTGTTATTTTTGTGTGTGTGCCTTGTGTGTGTGTATGCTTGTGTGTGTGTGTGTGATTCTCTGTGTGCGCGTGTGTGTGCGGGTGAATGTGTGTGTGAGTCTGTGTGAGTGATTGTGTGTGTGTGTGTGTTTCTGTGTGTGTGCTTCTCTGTGTGTTTCTGTGTGTGTGCTTCTGTGTGTGTGTGTTGTGTGTGTGTGTGTGCTTCTGTGTGTGCGTGTGTGCGTGTGTGTGCTTCTCTGTGTGCGTGTGTGCGTCTGTGGCGTGTGTGCGTGTGCTTCTCTGTGTGCAATGTGTCTTTTGTGGTGTGTGTTTCTGTGCGTGTGTGTGTGTGCTCTTCTCTGTGTGCGTGTGTGCGTGTGTGTGTGTTTCTGTATTTCTGTGTGTGTGTTTCTATGTATGTGTGTGTGTGTTTCTGAGTGGTGTGTGTTTCTTGGGTGTCCTGTGTGTGTGTGGTGTTTCTGTTTGTGTGTGTGTTTCTGTGTGTGCGTGTGTGTGTGTGTGTTTCTGTGTGTTTTCTGTGTGTGTGTGTTTCTGTGTGTGTGGTGTTTGTGTGTGTGTGTGTCTGTGTGTGTGTGTTTTTCTGTGTGTGTGTGTTTCTGTGTGTGGTGTGTTTTCTGTGTGTGTTGTGTTTTCTGTTTGTGTGTGTTTCCTTCTGTGTGTGTGTGTTCTGTGTGTGTGCGCGCACTTCTGTTTGTGTGTGTTTTGTGTGTGTGTGTTTCTGTTTGTGTGTGTGTGTGTGTGTTTCTGGTGGATTTGTGTGTTGTGTGTGTGTGTGTTTCTGTGTGTGTGTGTTTCTGTGTGTGTGTGGTGTGTGTGTTTCTGTGTGTGTGTGTGCTTCTCTGTCTGTGTGTGTTTCTCTGTCTGTGTGTGCGCGCGCTTCTGTTTGTGTGTGTCTGTGTGTGTGCTTCTCTCCGTGTGTGTGTGTGTGTTTCTGTGTGTTTGTGTGTGCGCACGTGCTTGTGTTTGTGTGTGTGTGTGTGTGTGTGTGTGTGTGTTTCTGTGTGTGTGTATTTCCGTGTGTGTGAGTGTATGCGTGTGTGTGTTTCTGTGTGTGTGTGTGCGTTTCTCTGTGTGTGTGTGTGTGTGTGTGTGTGTGTGTGTGTGTGTGTGTGTGTGTGTGTGTGTGTGTGTGTGTGTGTTTGCGTGTGTGTGTTTGCGTGTGTATTTCTGTGTGTGAGTGTACGCATGTGTGTGTTTCTGTGCGTGTGTGTGTTTCTGTGTGTGTGTGCTTCTGGTGTGTGTGCTTCTGGTGTGTGTGTGCTTGTGTGTGTGTGTACTCTGTCTGTGTGTGTGTGTGTTTCTGTATGTGTGTGCTTCTGTGTGTGTGTTGCCGTGTTGTGTGTGTGCGGGTGAATGTGTGTGTGATCTATGTGAGTGATTGTGTGTGTGGTGTGTTTCTGTGTGTGCGCTTCTCTGTGAAGTGCGTGTGTGTGGTGTGTGTGTTTCTGTATTTTCTGTGTGTGTGCATGTTTCTATGACTGTGTGTTCTATTTGTTGTGGGTTTTTCTAAGTGTCTGTGTATGTGTTTCTCTTGTGTGTGTTGTGTGTGTGTGTGGCCGTGTGTTTTCCTGTTGTGTGTGTGTTTCTGTGCGTGTGTTTTCTGTGTGTGTGTATGTGCTGTGTGTGTGTGTGTGCTTCTCTGTGTGTGTGTGTGTGTGTACCCTTCTGTGTCTGTGTGCACGCGTTTGTGTGTGTGTGTGTGTGTGTGTGTGTGTGTGTGTGTGTGTGTGTGTGTGTGTGTGTGTGTGTGTGTCTTCTCTGTGTGTGTGCGTGTGTGCTTCTGTGTGTGTGTTTCCGTTTGTGTGTGTGTGTGTTGTTGTGCTTCTCTGTGTGCATGTGTGTGTGTGTGGGTGAATGTGTGTGTGATGCTTGTGTGTGTGTGTGTCTTCCTGCGTTTCTGTATTTCTGTGTGTGTGTGCGTGTTTCTATGTGTGTGTGCGTGTTTCTGTGTGTGTGTGTGTTTTCTGAGTGTCTGTGTGTATGCGTGTGTGTGTTTCTGTGTGTGCTTCTGTGTATGTGTGTGTGTTTCTGTGTGTGCTTCTGTGTATGTGTGTGTGCTTCTCTGTGTGTGCGAGCGTGCTTCTGTTTTTGTGTGTCTGTGTGTGCGCTTGTGTGTGTGTGTGTGCTTGTGTGTGTGTATCTGTGTGTAATGTGTATGTGCTTCTCTGTGTGCGTGTGTGCGGGTGAATGTGTGTGTGAGTCTGTGTGAGTGATTGTGTGTGTGTGTGTGTGTGTGTATCTGTATTTATGTGTGTGTGTGTGTGTTTCTGTGTGTATGAGTGTTTTCTGAGTGTGTGTGAGTGTGCTTCTCTGTCTGTGTGTGTGTTTCTGTGTGTGCTTCTGTGTGTGTGTTTCTGTGTGTGTGTGTGTGTGTGTGTGTGCGCGCTTCAGATTGTGAGTGTTTGTGTGTGTGCTTCTGTGTGTGTGTGTGTGTTTTTGTCTGTGTGTTTGTGTGTGTGCACGTGCTTGTGTTTGTGTGTGTCTGTGTGTTTGTGTTGTGTCTGTGTGTGTGTGTGCTTGTGTGTTGTGTGTGCGCGTGTGTGTGTGTGCGGGTGAATGTGTGTGTGAGTCTATGTGAGTGAATTGTGTGTGTGTGTGTTTCTGTGTGTGCGCTTCTCTGTGTGCGTGTGTGTGTGTGTGTGTTTCTGTATTTCTGTGTGTGTGCATGTTTCTATGACTGTGGTGTTTCCTATTTGTGTGTGTGTGTTTCTAAGTCGTCTGTGTATGTGTTTCTCTGTGTGTGTGTGTGTGTGTGTGCTGTAGTGTTTCTGTCTGTGTGTGTGTGTGTTTCTGTGCGTGTGTGTTTCTGTGTGTGTGTTATGTGCTGTGTGTGTGTGTGTGCTTCTCTGTGTGTGTGTGTGTGTGTACCCTTCTGTGTCTGTGTGCACGCGTTTGTGTGTGTGTGTGTGTGTGTGTGTGTGTGTGTGTGGTGTGTGTGTGTGTGTGTGTGTGTGTGTGCTTTCTCTGTGTGTGTGCGTGTGTGCTTCTGGTGTGTGTGTTCCGTTTGTGTGTGTGTGTGTGTGTTTGCTTCTCTGTGTGCATGTGTGTGTGTGTGGGTGAATGTGTGTGTGAGTGATTGTGTGTGTGTGTGTGTTTCTGCGTTTCTGTATTTCTGTGTGTGTGCGTGTTTCTATGTGTGTGTGCGTGTTTCTGTGTGTGTGTGTGTTTCTGAGTGTCTGTGTGTATGCGTGTGTGTGTTTCTGTGTGTGCTTCTGTGTATGTGGGTGTGTTTCTGTGTGTGTGTGTGTGTGTGCTTCTCTGTGTGTGCTTGCGTGTGTGCGAGCGTGCTTCTGTTTTTGTGTGTCTGTGTGTGCGCTTGTGTGTGTGTGTGTGCTTGTGTGTGTGTATCTGTGTGTATGTGTATGTGCTTCTCTGTGTGCGTGTGTGCGGGTGAATGTGTGTGTGAGTCTGTGTGAGTGATTGTGTGTGTGTGTGTGTGTGTGTATGTGTATTTATGTGTGTGTGTGTTTTCTGTGTGTATGAGTGTTTCTGAGTGTGTGTGAGTGTACGAGTGTGTGTGTTTCTGTGTGTATGTGTTTCTGTGCGTGTGTGTGTGTAAGTGTATGTGGAAAGATTTAATAATTAACCATCTCTCTCCACTCTCTATAAATCCCCTATAAATCCTCCCCAGTTGCCAGGATACACAAACTATTTTCCTGTGAGAGGTAAGTTGCATCCAATAATAGATCAATAATTGATCAGGTTTATAGAGGAAATAATTGTTTAACTTTTCTCTCTCTCTCTCTCTCCCCCTCTCTCCCCCTCTCTCCCCTTTCCCTCTCTCCCCTCTCCCTCTCCCCCCCCCTCTCCCTCACTCTCCATCTCTTCCACTCCCCTCTCTCCCCCCTCTCTCTCACCTCCTCTCTCCCTCTCTCTCCCACCTCTCCCCCCGCCCCTCTCTCTCTCCACCTCTCTCTTCCCTCTCTTGAGGGAGATGTTCGGCTAATGCAAATGCTTCTGGCTGATCAGGGAGAGACTTGGAACGATGAAATTGTGACTGGGGAGAATTGGTTTGGAGGTTCAATGAAGGATTCTTGTATGAGTTTTCAAAGTGGAAGAGGGGTGGGAGAGAGGGGGCGAGGGGTGAGAACGGTGGGAGAGAGAGGCGGGGGATAGGGCAAGGGGGAGAGAGAGGGGACAGAGATGGAGAGGGAGGGACAGAGAGAGGACGGGGAGAGAGGGGGGTGAGCTAGTGAACGGGGAAAGAGAGAGAGGGGAGAGGGAGGGGGAGAGAGAGACAGTAGACAATAGCTGCAGGAGTAGGCCATTTGGCGCTTCGAACCAGCACTGCCATTCACTGTGATCATTGCTGATCATTCACAATCAGTACCCCATTCCTGCCTTCTCCCCATATCCCCTAACTCCGCTATTTTTAAGAGCCCTATCTAGCTCTATCTTGAACGCATCCAGAGAACCTGCCTCCACCGCCCTCTGAGGCAGAGAATTCCACAAACTCACCATTCTCTATGAGAAAAAGTGTTTCCTCTTCTCCGTTCTAAATAGCTTACTCCTTATTCTTAAACTGTGCCCCCTGGTTCTGGACCCCCCCAATATCGGGAACATGTTGCCTGCCTCTAGCGTGTCCAAACCCTTAACAATCATATGTTTCAATGAGATCCCCTCTCATCCTTCTAAACTCCAGCATGTACAAGCCCAGCTGCCCCATTCTCTCAGCATAAGACAGTCCCGCCATCCCGGGAATTAACCTTGTAAACCTACGCTGCACTCCCTCATTGCAAGAATGTCCTTCTTGAAATTAGGGGACCAAAACTACACACAATACTCCAGGTGTGGTCTCACTAGGACTCTGTACAACTGCAGAAGGACCTCTTTGCTCCTATATTCGATACCTCTTGTTATAAAGCCCAACATGCCATTCACTTTCTTCACCGCCTGCTGTACCTGCATGCTTACTTTCATGCTGATGTACAATGACCCCCAGATCCCGTTGTACTTCCCCTTTTCCCAACTTGATCCTATTTAGATAGTAATCTGCCTTCCTGTTTTTGCTACCAAAGTGGATAACCTCACATTTATCCGCATTAAACATCATCTGCCATGCATCTGCCCACCCCCCAACCTGTCCACGTAACCCTGCATATTCATAGCATCCTCCTCACAGTTCACTCTGCCACCCAGCTTTGTGTCATCTGCAAATTTGCTAATGTTACTTTGAATCCCTTCATCCAAATTATTGATGTATCCAATCATCGAGAGGAGGAGAAGGGGGAGAGATAAGGGGGTAGAGAGAAAGGTGGGGGAGAGAGGGAGGTGAGAGAAGGGTGAGGGAGGGAGAGAGTGGGGGGGGGGGGTGGAGAAGGGCAAGAGATCTTTGGCAACTTCCAAAATTTCAAGATGGAGATTTTGTTCTCTTCCTATCCAACGCCATGTTATGATATCTTGGTCCAAGATACGGGGAGCAAGAATGGGAATAGACGGGCTGAAATGCCTGTTTCCGCACTGTATCTCCAAACTAAAACTCTCCCTGTCTTCCCCCTGACATGATTATACGGGAACAATTTGAAGGAATTGGCGATGATCGACATGTTTAATGATGGAGTTGAAGGTCTTCGATTAAAATACAGTGCTCCGATCCATAAAGATTATGTGAGGAGGGAACGCCACATTGTGAGAGGGGAGGGGAAGGGAGGGGAGGCTGCACTGTGGGAGGGGAGGGCGAAGGGAGGGAACCTCGCACTGTGAGAGGGGAGGCAACCTCGCACTGTGGGAGGGGAGGGAACCTCGCACTGTGGGAGGGGAGGGAGCCCCACACTGTGAGAGGGGAGGCAACCTCGCACTGTGGGAGGGGAGGGAACCTCGCACTGTGGGAGGGGAGGGAGCACCACACTGTGAGAGGGGAGGCAACCTCGCACTGTGAGAGGGGAGGGAGCCCCGCACTGAGGGAGGGGAGGGGAGGCAACCTCGCATTATGAGAGGGGAGGGAGCCTCGCACTATGAGAGGGGAGGGAACCTTGCACTGTGAGAGGGGAGGGAGCCCCGCACTGTGGGAGGGGAGGGAGCGCCGCACTGTGGGAGGGGAGGGAGCGCCGCACTGTGGGAGGGGAGGGAGCGCCGCACTGTGGGAGGGGAGGGAGCGCCGCACTGTGGGAGGGGAGGGGACCGGAAAGCACTGCAGAGGGCGGTGAAATCTGCCCAATGCATCACCGGTTCCTCACTCCCCTCCATTGAGTCTTTCCAGAGCAAGCGATGTCTGCGAAGGTCGCGCAGCATCGTCAAGGACTTGTCTCACCCCAGCCACAAACTGTTTACCCTCCGCCCATCTGGGAGGCGCTACAGGTCTCTCCGTTGCCGGACCAGCAGGTTCAGGAACAGCTTCTTCCCTGCGGCTGTTACACTACTTAACTCTGCACCTCGGTGATTGCCAGTCCCCCCCCCCTCCCCCCACCCCCGGGCACTCCTTCCCTCAGTAAAATTGCACTACTGATACTGTTGTACATATATATATTTTACTGTTCATTATTCTATGTTCGCTCTTCTGGGTGAGACGCAAACTGCATTTTGTTGTCTCTGTACTGTACACTGCACAATGACAACTAAAGATTGAATTGAATTGAATTGAATTGAAAATCTTGGAAGCTTGGTTTATGCTAATCACTGAAACCATGTATTAACAATGTATTAACATAGAGATGTATTGTCTGGGCACAGCACCATATTAGATATCTGTCTGAACTGCCTGTCCCAGCAGAGGACAAGGTAGTGGCTTTCATCCAAGTCTGACAAGCTTGTTTTAGTTCACAGACGGATGCACATTCTGGAACCAAGATGGAAGTCATTTGAAAACAAAATGGAGTTTGATGTCCTTCTGGAATGGGCAGCTGTACGGAAGCTGTACCAAGATTTGAGAATAAGCCTGACATTGCAAATATATGGGTCCAGCCTCTCTTGATTGACAGAGGCACAGGAGCGGGAGGAGAACCTACTCTGTAACGTTCCATCACATTTCAAAATAGGTGGGCCTGAGGAAGCCGCTGATTGGTGGAAGCGGTCTAGAGGAAGCCGCTGATTGGTGGAAGCGGACTAGAGGAAGCCGCTGATTGGGAGTCAGATCCCTGCTGGTTTCTTCCAGCACTGTGTTGCATCCTGGGTAAGGGGGGAGTATGAGGCCCAGGGCAGTTACTGTTCTGGATGTCACATGTGGGAGGTCATGGAGTCTGATAGACTTCCAGACTCCACATCTGCGCCAGGTGCGTGGAGATGGGGCTCCTAAGGGACTGTATTAGAAACCTGGAGCAGCAGCTCGATGACCTCTGTCTGGTCAGGGGGAGTGAGAAGGTCATAGAGAGGAGTTACAGAGAGGTGGTCACTCCAAGACCACGGGAGGCAGACAAGTGGGTCACGGTTAGGAGGGGCAAGGGGCAGAGGCAGGGACTAGAGAGTACCCCGGTGGCTGTACACCTTGGCAATAAGTGCTCCTGTTTGAGTATTGTTAGGGGAGACAGGCTACCTGGGGATAGCAACAGCGGCCGGGTCTATGGCACAGAGACC